>JAOBAM010000005.1:41572972-41585606 GCA_025212355.1 Notarius kessleri | reverse complement strand
AGCACCCGGAGGAAACCCACGCGGACACGGGGAGAACATGCAAACTCCGCACAGAAAGGCCCTCGCCGGCCACGGGGTTCAAACCCGGACCTTCTTGCTGTGAGGCGACAGCGCTAACCACTACACCACCGTGCCGCCAATATTAGTAACCGTTAGTACATAATAAAGGACTGTACCAGATTTTGGAGGTCTCCAGGTTTAGCTTATTTAAAGCAGAATTGATTGACACAATTGCAGCGTATGTTCAGATGGGTTTGAAAGTGTGTTCTAATGCTGATACTGAAGAATGTCTGTGTCTGTACTTTTAAGCTGCTTTGTTGTGAATGTCCAAATAGCTAAGAGCGGTAACCATTTTATATGTCCTAACAATTTTCACTTGGTACAGTGTTACCACAAATATATTTTCCTCCTGGATTTCTCCTCTTGCTCTGTCCTTTTCTCTCTGAAGTATATATGTGTGTGTGTGTATGTGTGTGTGTGTGTGTTATGGTTCTCTCTCTCTCCTGCAGATGGAGGTAGTGAGTACATTCAAGAGGAGTGGTTCGTTTCAGGGTGCAGTGAGACGGCGCTCCTCTGTGCTCAGCCAGCTCCATGACGTAACCAATATTTCTACCCCCACTCATGTAGTTCTCTCCACTGCCAATGCAAGCGCCGCCCCTGGGAGTGAGTCCCCTGCTTTCCCTGTGACAGATATAACACACACTTTATACATAGAAACAAAGATACATTATACACAGAGACAGATGCACGCATCTCACACCTCTTACTGTTGAAAGAGTTACACTGGCAAACACACAATAAATGTTTCAGAAACACTCTGCAGCACGCCTGCTTGCCAACATACACACACTGCACTTGTGCAGTGTATATCATGTACTGTATATCTGCTGTATTTTTATTGGAACATGGTTCTTGTGGTTTCTGTAAGTGGCTCTTTGCAAGCTGGGCTGTGTAATTGTGTGGAGTGCTGTTTGCGTGTCCCTCCCACCTCTCTGTCTTGCTGTTTTGGTCCTCTGCTCTTGTCGTTCGATTTTCCTTGTTTGTTGGGCTTGGTTTTGTTTTCTGTATCCTCTGGATGGGCCGAGTAAGCCATTCTCTCTCTCTCTCTTGCTCTCTCTCTCTCTCGCGCGCTCTCTCTCTCGCTCTCTCTCTCTCTACTTTCATTCGATCAGAGCACTTAACAGCATCAATGTACTCTGTTATGTGCCTCGTCGGCTCCTCTGATGTTGAGGTGTTTGCAGTTTAGAGTTTCCCTCTTAGGGTTGGGTTACATGCAGATTCCAGCATCCACTTCAGAGCTATATGCAATCATTCATAATGGAACAATAGCTCACAATAGTTCAAGTAGGGATCCCAATCTATACTTCCCCAAAGTTTTGCAAAGTTTTCTACACATTGGAGCACATATTTCTGACTCTAGAATAATGGTGCATAGAAATGGAACACCATAAAATTTGGTCAGGAATTCTGCTGTCTTCTGATCATGTAGCACAACCACTGTTCCTGTTCTCAGAGGAGAAAATTATATATTAATGTACTGAGGAAATGCAGAGAGAACATGGCAGCCCCTTCTTCTTCCTCCTCCTCCTCTTTTTTTTTTTTTTCCTTGGGAGGTTTCTGTTGTCAAGCGTGGTTTTCTGTGGCACAAAGCTAAAACCCAAAAGCTTTTCCAAGAATTAAACATACAAAAGTGTGGGGAGTTGCTCCAGCCCTGTACAAGCGGTAAACCTTCGAGTATAAGCCCTATAATCTTACGTTCTGATCTCTCTCACACTCTCTCTTTTCTTCCTCATGGTTATTTTAAATAATGCAGGTTGTGGTTCATCAAGTTGAGATTTTGTGAAAGCGGCTCCTAACGTCTCTGTACTTCTTACTTCCACAGATCCATCCATCTTAATCTCTCTCTCTCTCTCTCTCTCTCTCTCTCTCTCTCTCTGTACCATTGGTTCATTGCTTCTTTATGAATGTTCTTTTTCCTGTCTTCTACCTTTTTCTATAGGCTACCTGTTCTCATCCAAGTCCTCTTTCAGGAATATTAAGATGATCTTTTATGAAATGCATTTGAAATATTTGTGTATAATTATGCAACATCTGTAATTATGACAGTGAAATAATTCAGGACCACTTGATTAGAGATTGTTATGCCTGAGATTTATTTTAATGAGTGTTAAAAATGAATTTAAAAAGCTTCTCAAACAATGAGGTGCTTTTAGGTTTTTCATTTTTATTTTATCCTTCTCCCTCCATCTCTCTTTTGTTTGTCCTGACTTTGGTAGCAGGTTAGAAGTTTTCTCACCTCATACCCCACAGCTGTGTTTTCTGTGTGTTACTACATGTTGTGTATTTGTCCCATTACATTTCCTCTTGGTGTGTGTGTGTGTGTGTGTGTGTGTGTGTGTGTGTGTGTGTGTGTGCAGGAGTGAGTGAGTGTCCTCTCATATCTGTGATCCAGTGTAAGACGCCCATATTCATGCACTAAGTGCCTGGCTTTTAAGTCACCTCAGTCACTCACCTGATTGTTTCTCTTCTGGCTACGTCAATATATGCTAACATTTTTTTCAGCCGCCATCCTCAGTTAGAAAAGCATTAGGTCATTTTATAAATATGAGAATGTTTTTTGCTGTGCTATAAAATCAATGTATAGATAATAGCATGAACTAGGGAAGTTATTTTAAACAGATGTTCATATAGCATGGTGTAGAAACCTCGAAATAATGTTTGCTTTCATATGGGGTTATGTAACACATGCTTACATTCGTGAACCAGAGGCTGAAAAGAACACTACCGCTGATGGATATTCATGTTTACCTCTTGCCTGTTAGCGCTCTCATTTGTTCAAACATTTACCGTGTATGGTAACAGTCCACTGCCAAATGCACACACACTCTGCCAATCACTGTACATTTGCTGAGGAGGGTTTTCATTGGGAAATGTTTATAACTGAACGTGAGTTATAAAAGCTTTTCCTGTTGCTTGAAGCTTTGGTTACTTGCAGTAAATCTGGCCTTTTCACCTTTGTCTTAACGGGTTAATAAGAGAGAGAATTATTCAAGAAACTCTTTTTCAATTAACATCCTCATGGTCACAAGCATGTGGATTTCCATTGGAAACATTAGTCATTTGTTACATTCATTGGTTCACTGATGAGGTAGAGGTTGACTAACTGTTCATAAGGGCAACTTATAGACCATGAAGTCATGCTGATGATCTCGGTTGTCAGGATGCAAGTTCAGGGGTTTACCTGGACTTGACATGAATATATAAGATCATCAGGATGTGAGGTCATTTATTTAACAGGTCATCCTCATTAACCCTCAGTTTTCATCACAGCTTCTTTAAGCATTTCTTCTCCTCTGCTTCTACTCACTCTGTTTTTGCTTCAGTGACCCTTATTTAGCTGCAAATGATTTGCAGAACACCATTGGAAGAAAAAAAATTTTATTGAATGGAGCACATTTTTATTTATTTATTTTTTTATTTTATTTTTTTTAATGATCCAGTTTTTCCATCAAGCATTTTTCTTTGAAGGACAGCGTGGGGAGACAGTGGACTCTAATCTGGCATGCTAACATCCAGAGCAAAGACAAAATATCATTTAACACCCAATTATTATTATTTTTTTTTTGCTTTCCTCCATTCCTCTACTGTGGGCATTATACTCGAACGTTTACCTGTATCCATGCAAAAATAAAGAACACAAAACAAAGAGCAAAAAGAAAACAACAAAACTAGAACAATATTCAAATTGTTCAAGAGGTCTTTTTTCCTTGCTAACAAACAGGCTCTTTGGAAAAACAGATAAGCACTTAACCAAATGCTTGACCTTTTCTTCCTGTTTGGTTGTTTGGTTGTTGTTTTCTGTTGTTTGAATCTTTGTTCCTTTCTGGTTCATTTAGCCTCTTTTCCTTTGCTGGGTGAGTTTCTGACTGGGGAAGAGGGGTGGGAGAGGTGGGCTGCACCAGCCGCTGGCCACAGCAAAGGAATGTGCTCTTAAATCTTCTCATCTTTAAACGTTATATACATCAGCAATGCGTGTGTATATGTCCTACTGCTTCATTTTATTTGTCCTTACAGCATGAGACTGGCTGCATATCATCATGCACTCTCTTTCCTTTGGTTTTCTTTATGCACTTTTCTTTTGCTTCTGTAATAGAATGAGACAGCTGCACTGGACTAAGCACGTCACTGTGTGTGTGTGCGTGCGTGCGCGCGTACGTTGGTTTCATTTTGGCTCTTGTAGCTCCACTGTTCTCCTGATTATTCAGCTTGCAGTGAAATGTATCAGCTCCTCTTTTCACCTTTCTGCACTTCTGTCTGCACTGCTGCATGCCAAACGATGCTCTGCTCTCTCTTTTTCTTCCTCTCTCACAGTCTCTGTCCCTGAATGAACTGCTCCACAACCGCCATGCAAAATGATCCGCTACTACTTAGCATGCTTCAGAATGGCTCCAAGTCTGGAACGATATCAATTATGTTGCTTACAGAGACAGACATATTATTCTGTCCCATGTCGGCGATCTTCTGGTGCTGATTTAGAGGCTAAGCCGCTAACTAAGGATTTGGAGGCTGAGGCACTAGCTAATGGTTATTGGGCCTGTCCTGAGCTTGACAGCATGACAGTGCTCCTGTCACAGCAGTTGGCTTCAAGCACATGGAGTGGCAATAAAAAAGAACACTAGCAGGGTGAAAAATTTTAGAATTAAAATTTTTAGAGTTATTGAGATCCATGCGATCACAGTGTAGCCAATTCCATATTGTTGTCTTCTAATTATGGGTCTTTTCCACTGCATGGTACTGGCTTGACTCAACTCAAATCGACTGTACTTGCTTTTGGTATCGCCAGTTCATTTTCCACTACAGCTGGTCGTCATAGCGACACAGCATAAAACTACAGTGATGTCATTTTCAATGCAACACGCACAGGAACATTTTTATTAGTATTAATACTACTACTCGTGTGCATGTTTGTGTATGTGTGCACGTGAAATAGTGTTATGTCAAGCTGAACAAAAAAAAACAACTCAAAAAACCAGCATAAAAAAGCTGCATCCAAATTGTCAGGATGGAATGGTAACAGCATAAAAAGTACCGTCAGTTTACAAGCAGTAAAAAAAAAGCTGCACCCTATATGTTAAAATGATGTAATAGTTAAAGCACAGAGTTTTCATTCGGATCACGCAAGTGGGCGTCCCCTCTTGGCGTATTTTTTTTTGGAGAAAGTTTTGCTGCAGGTAAATCATTCAAAATTGGCCAGCCTGTACTAATATTTTCCTCACCCTCTGTTGATAAACCCGATGAGTGTATGTGCATTCTGCTATTGAGCTCTGTATTTAGGAAACATCTTAAAGAAAGGTGACAAATTGTGGCAACTTCAGCTTGACATAAGGCTGTTTCGCGTCCACACACACAAATATGCACATAATCAGTGAAAACACACATATAATCAGTGAAGTATAATCAATAAATATAACGCTATTTAAAAATGGAGGATTTGTTCAGGATGCCCCGTCTTGCACAATGATGACGCAGTGATACGATTCTCTCTGACCAATCAGTAGTCCACAGTGTTTTCACTCACCTTTTGGTACTGTCTCAGCTCACTTGGAACCTCAAAAGAACTTGTTACCAGGTACATGATTTTACCGCGAGTTGGCCTAGTGGTTAGCGTGTCTGCCTCTCGACCAGGAGATCGTGAGTTCTACTCATGGTCGGGTCACACCAAAGACCATCATAAAAATGGTACCTACAGTAGTACCGTCTGCACGCTGCAATGTAGATGCAAGTGGGGAAGTCAAACTCTCGTGGTCAGCAAAGGACTAGCCCCTCGCTGTAACCCTAGCTGTATAGGCAAAAGGCTGAGGGCTGTCAAAATGGAGATCAGCGCTGCACCCATATGCCTTAAAGAGTTGATTAGTACTGGGACAGGAGACTGCCTGGGAAGACCAGATTCTGGCGTGAGAGGGACTTTGACTATCCATGATTTTGGCCCAATGGAAAACCAAAAAAGGCAAGTAGAATCGAGTCAAGTTGAGTTGGTACCATGCAGTGGAAAAGGGCCATTAGACTGTAAGACACCATATTGCTTATACAATTCACAAAGCCCATTGCATTCCATTAGCATTGCATCACTCAAAAAAAAAAAAAGCATTTTCCTAGCATTTATCAAGAAATAAATGCTAATAATATTAAGTTTTGGATCATGTTATCCAAAAAACTTCATAACAGACTAGACACACGACAGTTGCATAACCCTTCTCTTCCATAACAGTTCATATTAACATTCATCGGTTGATGGCTTCATAAAGCTATGCATGCTACAACATGATGCCACAGTGACTAATGAGCGGTTGCTTTATTTGCATATGTGTGACACAACCACACCCTTGATTACTGATACACTAAATGAGGCATCAGTCATACTTCCTTTTGACTGTGGGTGCAGTGCGGGTGCGTCCTTCCTCCATCCCACCAGCTAGAACCTCAGTCACTCGTCTGTGTCCCTTGTCACCTCTAATGTTCCACTCAGAACTCTGTTGCAGATTCTAACCCACCGTCTTTTCCTTTGGCTATGTGTCTATGTGTGTATTAAGGCATCCCTTTGTCATTTCTTCACTTTCTGTCTCTCACTGTCTGCCTGTGTCTGTCACTTTTTTTAGTTTCCTTCTGATTAGTTGGTATACACACATAGCAAGCATTTATTTTGTGTTGGCTGTCTTTGTACTTGTGTGCTTCCATATGTCTTTCTGTGTGAAGCCCGGTGTGTTCCATTTTGAGTTCATGAGAATGAACATCCATCGTCTTGACTGATTGACAGTGGTAAACTGACTGAATGAGTCCATTTCGTGCTACCTCGCTTATGGTTTTGTTTTGTCCGACATTTCTCCTTCTTTGAGAAACTCTTAAGATCTTGTTGCGCAAGATATGTCTAAGATGACAAAAGATAAATTATAATTGTCGCACTTCAGACAAAAATAATGATAAGATCCAGATACCTGGAATGCACATTCTTAAATTATTTTCAAAAGAAATTTTTAAAAACCTTCAGATATTGAAGAAATTATATGGTTACCTAAACATTAGAATTATTAGCCTTGGATTTCTAGTGCAGCAACTTGATCTTGAGCTGTCTGTGCATTATAAGGCATGTCCATGAAAAGCCCTGAGTACCAGGCACAAACTGAGAGATATCTTTGCTTCCGTCCCTCTCTCCAACCACACCCTTTTGTCTTTTTTTAATTTTTTCCACTTCACCTTTTTCTTGCCTCTTCCTCAACTCTTTCTTGTCTTTTCTCAATCCCTATATATTACACTCTTCTTTTTGTTTTTGTCCCTCTCGTTCCTTCTCCACATCCCATCCTCTCACTCAGATGCGGGTGGTGAAAGCGTTCCGTAGCTCCCTCTATGACGGCATCGAGAAGCCTGAATCCAGGAACTCCATCCACAACTTCATGGCACATCCTGAGTTTCTCATCAACGACTTCATGCACAACATCCCGCTGATCGACGACACAGACATCGACGACGAATCGGAGCTGTCCAAGCACAACCACCATCACCTGCACCCGGCCTTCCGCAAGCCGCCTCCTCCTCCGGTCCAGCGATCCCATCCCCCACCGCGTCCTTATCGCCAGTACAGCCTCCCAGCTACCCCCAACCGCAACAACAATGCTAACCAGAGCAGCATGCACCACCTGACCCAACCCACAGAACACAGCGCACACTGGACCACCTATTCCCGACAGATGTGCCCCCTTCTCAGCCTGGAGACTTCACTCTGACTGCCTGCACTCCAGACGAAGGGCGCTTGATGGACTTTGCATACAGAGCAGAGACAAGATAACCATTGCTTCATTTACATCTGTGATATGATGGGGGAACTCCTGGGGACATAGTATTGAAGGTCTGCTCAACTTTCAAACAACTCAAAAACACACAAGATTTATCCATTCTCTCTTACCACCACAAACTACCCATGAGTCTGTCTGGTTTTACAGCTTCACACATGCACTGCCTCCTTTCACTGTACTGAGAGAAGGCCAGTGTATTGTGCATCTGTGGTAATTTGAGACCAGGCCTAGGAAGGTGAGCAACACAGAAATGGTTTATTTACACAGAATAAACTGCAGATGTGTAAAGTTGTAAAGAAAGATATGATGTTGAAAGGAAAAAGCTGTCATGCCTGATAGGACTTTTAATGGTAAAATCATATCTATGACTTGACTTTCAAGAGTGCAAAGGCATTACATCCAGGCAGAGTATGAGGTCAAATCACACCACTTTTTATTGATGTTATTAACATCATCATCATCATCATCATCATCATCATAACTAGTTCTACAGTCTATTATCATCATTAGTGTTCAGATTGCCATAACTATATTTGAAAATACAACTTTTATTACAATATAACTAATGCTTTATGGAGTAGCTTTAACACATTTATTTATTTATCTATTTATTTATTTATCTATTTATTTATTTATTGTCTGCTTTATTTATGTTGGGGTTTTTTTTCAATCTCTCTTTGTCTGTTTCTGTGTGTGTATATGTGTTGTGTCTGTCCTAAAAAAAAAAAGGCGGAAAAACAAAACAAAAATAAGTACTAACAAAACAAAGATACAATAAATTTAAAGTTATGAGTAATTACATTTTAATGAGTCTACGAATAGCAAAACAAAACTAAACATTACTGCCATTCATTCTTCCATTAAATTCGATTATTTTTGTGGAAAATGTAAGCAAATTTTACTGGCTGCCTGTTGTTAAGGTCAACTGATAGACTTCCACTGGAAGTAAGATTTGTTTAAATGCAAAGCCATTCTTTTTACATTACAAAAAAAACCATTTACATGTATTGCTTGAAATTTGCTACAGCGTAGAAGATTTGGGCAAATACCCACAGAATATCCATTGATAGCAGGCTTTGAGAACTTTCAGTCATATCAGTACCAGCCTGAGTATCACTTCTATGATCACGCTGGCCGATTTACAGCGAACGCTGGATGTGGACTTGCCCAGTATCAGCATTTCATTGCGTTTTTAGGACTGTTAATTTTCCTTTCCTTTTACTTGTTTTGCAAATATCACCAACAAAATGCATTTACCCTTTAAAGCATTGTGAAATACTATGATTCGCTCATAACCAACGCTTTCTGGCCCTTTAAATTCATTCATAGACACGTTTGCTTTTGGTTCATGTTTTGCTTTATTTAGCCTTGTCATGCAGTGCTAAACATCTGTGATCAAGTCAAGCATCTGACTACAGACTGTGGTTTCAAGGTCTGAACCAGAATAGCAAACACTCATACTGCCACAATTTTCATCATGTGCTTAATATCATAGAAATGAATGATGGACAATCTGTGAGACTGACATCACCTTTACACATGATCAGAGCTCACTGGTTTGGTTTAAAGATTAAATATTCCTGTGGTCACCAGTGGACTCTGACAAAATGCAAATGCACTTTTCTTTGCTATAGGTGTTTTGGTATCAGACCAAAAAAAAAAAAAAAACAGGATACCAAAAATTCAAATGCCACAACATTCCATAACAAGCATGACACCATGATACATAATAAAACACTCAATTTGAGTACATTCCATTAACGCTCCATTGATCTGAGTGCCAAGGGGGTGCAAAATCCTCTTCCACCTCATAAAATTCCGAGGTGGCACAATCAAGATCATATTGCTCCTAGTCAATGCATTGCAATGCAATACAATCATCTGGGAAATAGGACTGGCACTTATGCAACAGACTGCCCTGTCCACAGCTCTGTGAAATAAGCTTGATAACATGTACATAGGGCTCTCAGAAATCCTTTATCTGTATAGAATACTTTTCTAGAGTGCCCAGTTTTCAGCAACTGGCAAATGTTGAAAGTGTACAATGCAAGCATGAACGTTGATGGATCATGTTGTTGCATTGCTCAGTGTTGTCTGTGCAGAGCATGTGTTGATCATCATAGTGCACCTTGCCATCATTGTTTAACTTCACATCTGTCTATTGATGGTCCATTTTCACTGGTCAATTTTTCATTGTCTCTTCCGCAGTAGGTGGACATCCATTTCTCCTTATGGTCATTGATGTGCTGTTGACTGCAAATGTTCTTCTCCAGTTCCTCTGCCCTTTTTCTTCTATGGCTTCAGAACAGAGCCTTAGACGGGAGTATACACTGTCTAGGGATACACTGATGAAAATGGGTGGGCTGTCCACTTGCGATCAGGACTTTGGAGCTGATGGGTGTTCACATTTCAGCATACAAATTAGGACTATTAGAACAAGGCAAAGTCTGAATTCTCCACCCATTTTATTTACTTCAGAGGTAAATATTTTATCTCTTCCCATATGTGTCCAAACCATTGGAAGGGTCCATGTTACTAACAGTCCCAGGGGAGTCTCATGAAGTGAGAGCGCTGGTAGGTTTTGAGGAAGCAAGGACCCATTTCAATGCACAGACACAGTCAGCTCACTAAATGGATGGCCAGTGAAAGCAGAAACGATCATGACACTTGTTTAACTCTTGATTATGATGTATTCTTTGCCGAATCTTATCTAATCATAAACAGAGCTTAACTGCATCAAAATAGTCTTAAAAGCTATAATTGTCTTTGAAGGATGTCAATTCTAAGCATATAAGTTGTAACCCCAATTTCATTCAACTCCACTGAGGGATTCATTATATTATTTCATATGTAGGATATCCATCTTCTCCAAGTCAATTATCTGCAGATGAAAATTCAAAAATTGTTGAAGGAATATTTAAAGGAAAACAAAAATTCCATTGTCTGCCTTTTTCCATTTTTGTTGTAGGAAGTTCACTCAAGGTAAGGCGAAAAAATGTGCAAAGAGTATATAATATATTAAATATAAAAATTATAAAATATTGTACAACTGCACCAATGCTGTACATTTCTTTTGCTAAAATGTGTGTGCATCTTTTGTTTACAACTTAAGCACATTTTTTCCTTTTATTCTTTGTCTCTCCCCTTCTTTATTTTCTCTTTTTTGCTTTTTTTTTTGTAAAATATTGAAGTTAAACATCTTGTACATTATTATGATTATTATGATTATGATTGATTATTATTATTATGATTATATAACTATTATTGTTTTTCCAGCAGTGCTCTTTTAACTGATGGATAAAAACAGACAGTTGCACATTCTCCTGAGCATACAATTACTGCGCTACAATGAACAAAAAAAAGACAAAAAAGAAGAGAAAAAAAATCAAGACTATGAAATATATTAATAATTACCTGCCTGTTACTTAAGAGAAAAAGTATCTATATATGATGAAAGAACACACCTGTATACTGTAGACTAAAATGTATGGAAATCTAAGAATTTACTGGAAAAATAATTCAACACTTTTTGTCTGTATAAAAAAAAAAAAGTATTGTACAATAATAACTTTGACCAGTGT
The DNA here is from genome assembly GCA_025212355.1 of Notarius kessleri. Taxonomy (NCBI): domain Eukaryota; kingdom Metazoa; phylum Chordata; class Actinopteri; order Siluriformes; family Ariidae; genus Notarius; species Notarius kessleri. Next base: position 41,574,178 of record JAOBAM010000005.1, on the reverse strand, counting down.
CTGTGGTTGTGTTTTATTGTGTGGCTGTGCTTATTTTATTTAATGTTAGGGAACACACATGCATGAAAGTAATAATAATCACACATTTGTGCCAAACTCAGAGGCAATAACATTCTTGGAAAATAAATCCTAATGTCAGAGTGGTTGATTATTTTGCAGTATCCCATCGCTAAAACATACTTTTCACTGAATACACTGGTGATAACTGGCCATTCAGTAGCAGTTTTCAGGATACAAGAGGAGTGTATTGGGGATTTGGGTTACTATCTGTGTGGAGTTTTTCATGTTCTACCTGTGCTTGTGTAGGTTTCCTGTGGGTTCTCAAATTTCCTCCCATTTTCAAAAACAACATTCATGTAGGTGGTTTGGCTGTGTGAAATTACATGCATGGTTCCTTGCAACAGACTGGCATTTGATCTGGAGCAGATTCCCATCCTGCACCCCATGTTACTGGGACAGGCTCCAGATCCACTGCACCCTTCAGCAAGATAAAGAAATTACTAAAGATGAATGAAGTCTATTCTAACTTTTAATGATGAATGAAGTACATTTATAGCATTTAACAAACCTGCTTAACCAGAGCGACTTAAGTGCTATAAAGTCTCTATTAAAAACATCTTCATTTTAGAAGAATGGATCAAAGAATACTATCAAGCTTGAACCCTGTCAGAGAGGAGTTAGTATGGGTTGGTACAGCAACAAAACTGTACAAGTCAAGGGTTTTTCTTTTTCTGTTTTCTTTCCTCCAGTTGGCCACTTCTATTGTGTCATTTTCCTGGTGATTGTTCTTGACTGCCAAGGCTATAACTAACGTAATGGAGTACAAGAATGAGCTCTTTTGCAAACTGTAGGTTTGGTTTTATTAAAAATGAAATACCAATGTTGTAGCCTAGTAGGTGTTTGCTGTATGTAGCATAGCTAAATAGTTTAATCCAAGTTTCTGATCCTACACAGATTCCTAAATGACCATACAAGACAAGTTTGTTTGTTTGTATAGCACTTTTAACAATAGACATTGTCCCAAAGCAGCTTTACAGACTCTGAATGACCCAAGACATGAGCTAATTTTATTCCTAATCTATCCCCAATGAGCAAGCCTGTGGCGACGGTGGCAAGGAAAAACTCCCTTAGACGACATGAGGAAGAAACCTCGAGAGGAACCAGACTCAAAAGGGAACCCATCCTCATTTGGGCAACAACAGACAA
>JAOBAM010000005.1:41504496-41525225 GCA_025212355.1 Notarius kessleri | reverse complement strand
ACAACCATTCACACTCATGGTCAATTTAGAGTCACCAGTTAACCTAACCTGCATGTCTTTGGACTGTGGGGGAAACCAGAGTAAACCCATGCAGACACGGGGAGAACATGCAAACTCTGCACAGAAAGGCCCTCGCCGGCCACGGGGCTCAAACCTGGACCTTCTTGCCGTGAGGCGACAGCACTAACCACTACACTACCATGCCGCCCAATCACTTTTTTTAACAAGCAAATTAAGAAGCGCTGGATAAAAACCCATCTATCTTATGTAAATAAAGATACAAATGTAATTGTCTGGTGCTCTGTGCCGCTATAAACTCTCACTTAGCTTCGAGCTGTCACTACCCTATATTTAGACCATATAAACTATGGCACATTACTTGTCTACCTATATTCACACAATCCACTTTATAGCTAGTGTGGACAGTTTATGTTTATACACACATATATAGCTGCTTACTGATTTGAGTTCTCCATCTGGTGCTGTCCCCCTCACATCAGGCTACCATGGTTTGCGTATAGTCCATTTCCAGTGTAGACTTGTGTGCAACATATGTTTCTAAACAAGTTTATCCATGAAACAATTCAATGATTATCTGTATTATACTGCATAAAAGTTTGTGCTCTTTACAACATTCAATGTCAGTTTTCCACTTGGCACACTTTCCACATTGGCACTTGATAGCTGCCCAGCCCTTTTTCTTGTCTTAACTTCGCACTTGCAAAGCACTGATTTCATCATTCGAATCACCCGATTATTCACTGCTTAAAAATCAATCATTTATCAGTTGTGGATAGTTCTTTTTCCAAGGTTCATACAGATATCCAGTTTCTCAATTATTCAACATTGACTTGAAGATAAACTCTCATCTGACTAAATCCAGGCAAAGAAGTATGCTTACATCAGCTCCACTTAACTTCCAGTACTTAGCTATCAATGAACTGATAGCACATCCTGGGCACCATATTGGTTACCCACATGCAGAAAACTTGACATGTTTTGGACTTAAAGTTCTTATGACTGCTAATCGAGTGGCTGCACTTGTGTGCATGATTATAATTAGAGCTTGTATTATGTATTGATCATGTTTAAATGCTGTACCAGTACTCCAAGATGCTCTTAGCATTCAGAAGCTTTTGGGAAACTCCGCACCAATTGGTTCAAGCTGCCAGGAAGGATATACAGTAGTAACTCACTCTCTACAACCATGATCAGAAAAGCATCTCGGCATGCACAAAACATCAAATCTTGAGGTGAATGGGCTACAACAGAAGAAAACCACATTGTGTGTCACTCCTACCAGCCAAGAACAGGATTATACAAATCAGCACAACTGTACAGTTTGAGCAAATCTAAGTTTTTGACTGTCCAGTTCTGGCAAGTTTGATCAAAGTCACAGCAACCACACTTATCTGATTTGAAGATTAACTGAAGCTCTGGACATTTATCAACATGTTACTGAATACACATTTGTTCCCAAAGTGACCTGTGTGTACAAAAAAAGTTGACAAATTAAAATAGAAATGATCAAAAGACATTCAGATGACTTGGTTTAGGTAATAGTGGGGCCTAAGAGTAAAGCAGAACTAAAGAACTAGGCAAAATTTATCATGACAAAATAGAGTGTGTTCTGCCCAAATACCAAAACAGTTGTTCAAACCAAGATCATCTTTGCCAGCTGGCAAGTGCTTGTAAGAAAGGATAATTTCCAAAGTTACTTCTACAAAGGCTATATTGCATAGACTTTTTTTTTTTTGGGGGGGGGAGCTGTAATTTAAGCCCCCCCCCAAACATTTATTGGTCAGTTAAGAAAGAAAATGGAAGATTACTGACTGGCGTACTCTGCTTAAACAGCCTAGTCCACATTTAAGCAGAATCATCTCGCTCAAAATTCTGGCCAACAAGTGGTAAACCATCATAACTAGCTTAGCAAAGGCTGATGCACATTAATCGGATAACTGCAATTTATTATAGTGATCTGTCTGTGTGTTGCTTAGTCAGCCACTCATTTATTTCATACTAGTATTAGATTAGCAGCCATTTTACATGCTGACTAAATCAGGAAGCTACAGTGTAATAACAGATTCACTCACCCCTTGGTGCCGGTGGTTCTGGAGCCCAGGAACAATGGATAGATTTTTTTTTTTTTGGGGGGGACGGACAAAAGCCCCAGGAGTAAGGGTGTATTCCTTATGATTAATATGATCTGTATGTGCACCAATTACAGTAAGAGGGAAGCCATTTTAAATGCAAGTCTCTCCTCCAAATCAAGTTGAATATTCAGTTAACAAGAATTTTAAAGTGTTTGTGGACCTGTCAAAGTGTCTAAAAACAAGACAAGCTACAAGTTTCAATTGACAAAAATATTCAAGACAAAACTTTATTGATCAAAATACTGTTACAGTCTTAACATTGATTTTTTTTTTAATTATTTCTGCAATACTGGTTATACAAGGACAAAATGAGTCAGACGAGTGAGAGCAAGTGCAACAGGGAAGAATCTTTCCAAAGGAAAAGTGAAACCTTGTACTTGCATTTCAAATCCAAGAAGAATTCCAGACAAATGCTCATCCCTATTAATTTGGCTCTGGCCCAATTAATCTGTAATTTCCCTTTTATTTACTTTACGATTGGCACGGGTGTCCTTAAATTCATTCAGATATTACAAGCTTCTTACTGAAAGGTGACAGTGCTCAGCTCTACAAAGTGCAATGGGGAAAGAAAAAGGTCACACCAAAGAAAGTGGGCAAAACCACAAAACTGGCACCAGTTCTGAACCCGTTGTGTAAAAGGCACAAGCGGTATCATGAAGTACTACGTCATGTCACCCATTGGTAAGCCAACCTGTACCCCTTCAAAAAAAATGAACATTCCATCCTTTCTGTGACTAATGAAAGTTTAGCCCTTATTCCAAGTCAGGCAAGCACACTGCTACAGTGATAAGTCCAATCAGTAACCTCACTAGTTTAGACCTGGAAGAAAAAGGTCAGCCACCATAACCTGCACCTGCTTAAACAGCACTGCTGAATGCAATGAGGAGGAAGTCTAGCTGTTCCAAGAGTAGACTTGGACAAATTGGGAAAGAGTAGTACAAACTAAAGGAGAAAAAGAATGAAGACAGCAAGAGAACATTCAGTGTTTATGTATCTTTGGGATGCAGGAATCTCGCAGTGGATGGCTGCTTCTACTTGAAGCACTGGCATTAGACAGTGATGTGGTATGGGCTCCCAGGAATATGCTCATCACCCCATTTCACTACCAGGATGTACTCGCCCTTCTCCTTCAGCTGGTAGGACACATTATAGAGTCGATTGCCAAGGTGCTTAACCAAGATCTCTTCACAGGGTACTTTAGGACCATCCACTCCAACCAGAAGCATGTTCCGTCCTGTCAAATAAGGACAGTGACTCACTCAGTGTAGGAGTTTTTAAAATCATGTGAGAATTCCATCTTACTCAAACTCCTACTGTAGGGGAACCAGACAAAGACATACCTGCTTTGCTACAGTCCACACTGAAACTATTTTTCTGGTTGATGAAACCCTTTGTGAGCCCCAGGCCCTTAGCGACCACACGGCTGGCATCGGAGCTGCCCCAGCCTGGTGCTGCTTGCTGGGTGGAACTTACACTGCGGGTCACAGGATCAACCAATACTGAAGAGGTCTCATGCATGCTGTGGCTAGTGACCAAACGGGAACCTGAGCAAGAGAACAGTCACTGAAGCTACCAGTAGGCATATACACAAACTTCTGGAAGACAAAGGCAACACATCCACCAAGAACTTCCAAAAATATGCACCATCTAAGGGAAAAAGCACTTTTTTGGGGGTGGGGTGTTTGTTTCCTGAACAGATTAAGGGAGAGCTACACTTCTCACCTGTAATTTTAGCTTTGAAGGGGCTGCCAACAATGTGGTAGGGTCCACCATATTTAATAGAAATTAAGTAGTTTCCAGGAGCCATTGGTGTGTACACGACCTTGTACCCTTCTGGGCATTCCTGACAGTCCATCTTCACCTTTGAAGGTCCATCAATAGTCACAGCCAGTGCTCCAGGACCAGCTGAACTTGTGTTTACAATGAACTCACATGGTGACCCTGCACGAGAGGGGAAAAAAAGTCAAATTTTATACTTTAACAAAAAGGTCAAACTAATCCTACAGGCTTCTCAGAACACATACCAGTGGCGCCTCCCTCTAGACCAGCCCCATAAGCAGACACCATGCCCGGGTCTCCAGCCTGGCCTGTCTCCCCAACACGGATCTTGAATGGACTTCCAGGGATGTGAGAGCCATTGAATTTCACATCAATCAGGTACAAGCCATTCTCCCTGGGAATGAACCTCACTGCATACTTGTCTGTAAGAGCAAACAGAAGGGTGGGAGGGGAGTAGGTTGCAATCAGTTGAGTGATTATGCTTTTACTGATCATACCTTGTACAGCAGGTCATACTTTTATATAGAAAAGTGGATACCAATTTAGCCCTTTGAAAATGCTGCATAGCATGAAGTTCATTAAAACCATGGGCATGCACAGATAAACAGCATAGCACTTTTTTTTTTTTTTAAAGGCAAGATTTCAAAGGGCAGCTGAGTTCCATGGGTCATGATCATTACCTTCATCAATCTCAGTGACGCAACACTCCTCCAATGCCCCTGATGGGCTATGAACTTTAGCATCTATGACACCCTTTGCTCCATTCAGACTCACAGCAAAAGAAGCAGGCTGGTTCACCTTTAAACCGGACTCCTGTGTTCACATAACACTTCACAAAATCAACTAGTCATCAAATACACGGCACTATTAAATTAGTAAAAAGCCCTCAATATAGCATTTATTTTAACCACCACCCACACCACTAGGTTCAAGTTCCACAGCAGTAGGACTAGCATTGCTTACCTTTGGGCTAACAGAGTTAAAGAGAGGCTAAATGAGACAGCATTAAGTCCCAATAAAGACCATGAAATGTACAAATGAGCAGTCTACACACATACAGAGAAAAGAGCTCTCTTTAACTCTTTAGCCCCTGACTTCCATCCCTGCAGGCTATGTAGGGAGGGAGTAAGACTGTTGAGAGCCTTTAGGACAAGGCACGAGAAATACAAACAGTCCTGCAGTATCCCACAAACCCCCCCCATCAACCCTCAACACAGCAGCAGAACATGGAGACCCTTCAATCTAACTCTTTCCTGAACTACCAAGTCAACATTCTCTGAGTGAAGGGGTTTATATTAAAAATAAACCTCCATTCCATCTTGATTAAATAAGTAGCCAGTCTTTCATGTAGAAATGTAACAAAACCTGTCAATATTAAAATTAAATTATTCCTCTCCTTACTGCTTGATGACATGAAAAGAAAGGTCAGTATCCTAACAGAAGGCAATTAACCTTTCAGAACATTTCACCCTTCTCCCCTTGATTTTACTACAAGTGGTGTCTGAGCTTTTGTGCTGCTGTGCTGAGTGTCGTCTGGGACTTGTTTGGGGTGGACAAGTGTCTGTCTTTCTCGAAGCCTCACCTGAAGACTGGCAACAGTAAGGCGACGGGCATCATCAGAGGGTGAGGCGACAGGCACCACGAAGGGACTGTCAGGGATGTGTTCATCGTTGAACTTTATAGACACTTCGTAATCTCCTGCAAAGCAAGTCCAAAAAAAATAGTAAGGTTATACATACCCATCATGGTCATAATATTGCTTATGAGAAAACCCAAGAGTGCAAGGTAACGAGATTAACAGGACTTTGCCACACTCACCAGGCTCCTGGACAATGTAGGAGACCCCACTGGAGCCATCCTTACGGTCTTCAAAAGCAATCTCAGCTTTGCTAGGTCCCTCCACAGCAATGGATAAACCTCCAGCTCCAGCCTCACGAGTCCATATGCTGAACTCAGCTGAAAGGAGCAGGATAAGAAAAATCAATGTCTCTCCCAACAGATATATAGACTTGTCATGTGCCAGAGTACATGTCAGAACACACCGATTTATGTTAAAAATGCAATCCAGCATGTTCCAAAGTCACAAGTTCTGCAGATAAATTAAGCCACACTAATTGCTTGAGGTGAATATGGTCAGTAAAGAACTAAAATAGCAATGGAAATGCAGAGTTAAACATGAATGCTTTGCAAATGCCACCAATTAAAAGACCATTTTCCGTGTCAGGATGCTAGCCAGTGCATTCCCCCCCCACTGTAAAAACATACAGCTTTTTTTTTTTTTAACAACACATTTTCAGAATTTGCCCATCATGAACTGGTGCAGCATGGTAATGCAGTGGTTTCAAAGGAACCTAACAGCAAGAAGGTTCCAGGTTTGAACCTCATTACCAACTGGGGCCCTTGTGTGGAGTCTGCACGTTTCCCCCCCCATGCCTGCAGGAATTTCCTCCCACATTCCAAAGACTTGCAGATTAGGTTAACTGGCTACTTTAAACTGCCCATAGAATGGGAGCACATGCATTAACCCTTTGACAGACTGAGGACCTGCCCAGGGTGTACCTCCCCCTCTTTCACCCAGAAATCAGCTGGATTGGCTCCAGCTTCCCCACACAACCATGATGGATAAGTGGTATAGATAATAGATGGCTGCATGATTAACCAGTCCATACCAAGAGTCACTTTGGTTCAGCATCTGGATTCAGATGTGCCTTGTAATGTGTTCCCCTCCTTAGTTGTATCCATTTTCAGCAAAATTGCACTGGTCCACCCACCTGGAACTCCAGCCTCTGCTCTCTCCAGTCCAGGGCCTCCAGCACGGACTTTGTGAGCTCCTCCTTCTCCCAGAGGACCTACAGTGAACTGGAATGGTGATCCTGGTACATGCTGCCCCTGGTACTTCACACTAACTGTGTGAACACCCATTTCAGTTGGAACAAAACGAATGCAGTAAGTATTGTTCTCTCCTTCCATGATCTCCGCCTTGTGCACTTTCCCAGATGGGCTTGTCACCTGGGCAGTCATGTCAGCAATGCTGATCTCTACAAGACAGATGTGAAAAGGTCAGAAGCATTCAGTAGCTGAAGTGGGTACAGTGACTGCTCAGGTCATTACAGCTCTGAGATACTAGGCTGCAAGCTCAAATCCCAGTGCCAACAAGCCTCCACAGTTGAGACCTTGCTAGGGTCACCTGAATTCTCAACTACATTTTGTTTTGGATAAAACCATCCGACAAAAGGAGTAAGTGTAAACTGTCATTTGAGCTACCAGTTAAGAAAGTTCAGTGGTGCTTACCAGGAATCTTCAGGCTCAGGTCACACTGGCTGCCAACATTGGCAACAGATGCAGCAGTCCTCTTGCGAGTGATGCTCTCCTTCATCCTGCCTTCTCCAGTCACCTTCACCGTGAAAGCACTGCCTGTGGAACAAGGTGGGGGGAAAAGGGGGTTAGAACTGCAGACTTATTAATACCAGTTTAAAATCACTTTATAAAATAAGACATACCTGGAACATGCTGGTCAGCAAACTTGATATTAATGATATAATTTCCTGGCTCAGTTGGGAAGTATGTGACCTTGCAGGTTCCATCTTCTTGATCCTCAGTGTTAATGTCCACCTTACTAGGCCCTTCAATAGACAGGCTAAGGCCTCCATATCCTAGCCAAACAGAACCACACACCTACAGTTCACGTCAAGGACTTCAGCCAATCACAAGTTACCTCAAGTACTTCCAAAAGAGTTTACCTGCATCTCTGGTATCAATGATGAATTCAGCTGGCTCAAATGTGCGAGCCTCACTAAGACCCTGGCCAGAGACACAGACACGACTGGCATCAGCAATCTCTGACTGCTTGATCATAACAGAAATAGGGCTGTTGGGAATGTGGCGGCCATTTTTCTTAATGTTTACAAGGTGCTCTCCTATTTCTTTAGGCACGAAGGAGACTCCTAGAAAAGAACAGAACAGGAAGTTTGGGCATTTATTTTACTAGCTACTATCCACTTAATCCAAGGATTAAGTACATTAAAAGAAAACTGGTGCAATGTGAGTGGAAGATTTTTATAATTTTTTTTTAATTGCAGGAATTTTAAGCAATGTAGCCAAGTGATTACCAAGGTTACTGGCACACTTACCAACATGTCCATTACGCAGCATCTTGAGCAGACATGGCTCCTCACGACCAGAGGGAGTGGTGAGGGAGGCAGTTAGCTGGCTCAGGTCCAGTTCTCCAATGTCCAACGGGATATCAGCAGCAGAGCCCACCTTCAAATGGGACATACGCATGGAGTCGTCTCCTGTGGACAAACACACTGTACTGATTTTTCCATGGATTGTCTGGTCATTACATCACTAAATGGGTAACCAAAAGTAAATTCTCCATCCCTGTCTGCTTATAGTTACTGACCTGTAATCTTTGCCACATAGGGACTACCAGGGATGTGCTTGTCATTATACTTCACAAGGATGTTGTAGTCTCCAGGTAGAACAGGGAGATAAGAGACAGTGCAAGTACCATCCTGATTATCAGTGCAGCTGATGTCTGCCTTTGAGGGTCCCTCAATGGCCAGAGAGAGACCACCTGATAAAGAACAGGAGCATTTCAATACAAGTCACATTCCTGCCATCCCCAAAAACGTTCAACAAGCAAATTCCATGAGTGTGGAAAAGCAAGATACCGTACCCTCTCCAGCATCCTTGGTGTTAACAGTGAACACTGCAGGCTTATTGACCATGCCATGAATGAGACCAGGACCATAAGCAGTCACATGGCCACTGTTGACATAATCCACATAGAACTGCAGTGGACTTCCTGTCAGGGAAATAAAATCAGCTGGGTTAGGCCTAGTCATTTGACTATACTTCAAGTCTCCGTAGCATGCATGTTATACCTGGAATGTGTATTCCATCATATTTTATGTCCATCTCGTGCAGTCCAGCTTCAGTGGGAGCATACTTCACTGTGACAGTGCCATCCTTGTTATCTGCAATGTCTGGCTTAGCCACTTTTCCAGATGGCATCCTAACTTCACCTGAAGATGATTAGGTAGCAACACTTAAAAGACTAGCCACAGAAGGGGTCTTAAATGCTGATGCCAAAGAGAATACCACTTTGGGAGGGGGGGGGGGGGAAGACATACCTGTGATCTCTCCCTTCTGGATGGTAAATGGAATGACCAAGTCAAAAGGTCTCAGTCCAGCCACATCCAGCCCATTCATTCCCATAGCCCTGTCTGTTGCCTGGGAGGCAGAGAGAGGATGAAAAATCTGAGTACAAGTCAACTGACAACCTTTTTATGGCTGAATAAAGTGCTCAATACATCATATTTGGCTTGAAATATTGCTCAAATGCAAAGCCAGTATTTATAAGAACTTACAGTAAGAAAAAGCTTACAGAACACTATACCATTGATACCTTTTAAAGAATCATTAACATTGTTAGAATTGAAACAAATGACTTGATTGTTCAAAAAGGGTAGAGTGGGAATTGCATCCCCTAAAAGAGGAAAAGAATGACAAGGATGATGCTGGTGGCTACATGGACACAGTGCGGAGAATAAAGGCTCAAGTCACATCTGTGATTCAAAAGTCTGGACAATAACAGTGAGAGCCAAGCAGACAGGACAAGTGACTCATGGGGACACCACAGAACACTAATAATCTGAACAAAACCACATTACAAATCAGCAAACAGCAGCACCCAACGTCCAACACACATCCAGCCATTTTGTTAAATGCAGACTTCCACATTTATTGCTTGCAAAATGGCTGCCTATTCAAATGGCAACAAAATTAGGAGTTAGATGAAACAGGGTAGGGCCTACACCCACAGGACAAGAATGAGTTGGAGCTGGAGAATGGAGATTAGAGAGAATGTTTAGGGACAAATGAGGGTGGACATGATGAATAGGGAGGAAAGGGGTGGGTGGGGGAAGTGTCAGTACCCAAGGCTGGCCCCTGTTGGGCGCGTAGGCGTACTGCGGGACCTGCGTCTGCTGCATAAGTTGGTCAGGGGAGGCACCTTCCAAAGCCTGAGACAGGATGACAATCAAGAGTGAAATAATCCTAACACTTAGGCATTATACTGGTAAAATATCAGGTCTGGGAAGCTGCTTATTACGTATGAAGTCTTGACCTGGTTTGCAATGTTAAAGTCTCAGACACCAGAACAAAACTACCTGAACCCACAGAAGTCATTTAAATTTAAAAAAAACCCCACACCCTCATTTAATTAAGATGTAGTCTGAGTGTTGAAGAGGACTCATGTTTGAACAAGTATTCTTTCCAAAGTTAAAAAGGTAGAGCTGCAAGTTAATACAGGCTAGGTCAGTATGCAAGTTTTAAATGCATGTCTACGTACCATGACCTGGAAGGGGCTGTTAGGAATATGTTCGCCTCCAAAGCGCACACAGATGACGTACTTCCCAGGTTGAGGTGCTGTATAAAAGATATCAAAGGTTCCATCCTCATTCTCAACCACGTCCACATCCACTTCTGCGCCATCTGGGGTGCACACTGTGCAGGTCACCTTCCCCTTTCCAGCAGCCTTTGCATCCACAGTGATAACTGTCTGTTCCCCAATCTGTATAGTGGGACCAACTCCAGCACCTGGTGGGCACCAAAACAAAACCATTACCTTCAAAGCCTATAGATACAGCCACCAAGCTTAAATAAAACCAAAATCGGCAGTAATATTCATTCCACCATGCACTCTGCCTCAGCATGAACCTACAACACTGTGGCAACAGACACCATAAGGAGTGACCGATGAAAAACTAGAATTCAGACTGGCTGAATTTTGTTGTGGCATTTGCCCAGTTACACATTCCAGAACACCTCAGATCACAATCTTAAGATTTAACACCTTTACATCAAATTTGGCTGATTTGTAAGTGAAAAGAGCAGCCCTCATTTGTGAGTTATAAGAAATCTGCATCTACACAATTGTGCAACTTGCAAACATGATCAATTATTGAAAGAAAGCCTTTCATGTGTCTGTTACCTCAGTTGTCCAACTGGTATGGGCTTAAAGGTCGTTAACAATTTTCAGAAGGGGGGAGGAAAAAAAAAGCCCTTAAAACATCTATTTAAAAAAAAAAAAAGCTTCAGTAACCTTAATGGCACATTCCACCATAAAGTCAGGCTGAAGTTAGTTATTAGTCTTTCTTCACTAACCAGACATGCTGTCTTACGCCATTTAAAAAAAAAAAAAGGCAAGACAAAGGATGGACCAAGTCCCTGACCCAAGAACAGCTGTCCTCAAAGTGTTAAGATGTATACACTTCTCCAGTGTTAAACATTAGTTTTAAAAGGAAGACTTCAGCAGGCTCAAACACAAACTACACATTTATAAAAACACAACATATGCTGTCAAAGCATTACAGCGCCATTCTGCATGCAAAAAGAGTTGAGTCTGGAGCAAGACGTTTATCGAAGCGCTTACCCAAACCGTGACCTCCAATTGAGACTGTGAGCCCGTGAGAAGCAGAGAATGAAAAAGTGAAAAGTAGAGTCAGACCAAAATACAACAAAATGTGCTCAAAAGAAAACAGTGGGGGAGAAAGAAAAAAAAAAAAAAAAAAACCCACAAAAACACATCTAAACCAAGTGGTGAATAGAGTGTGCTGGGAATGTGAGCAGCTCTGCACAAAAGGTGATGTGTCCAAGTGGAGGACAGGACTGGGAGCCACACAACTCAAATGATTCATTTTTAATGAGTTTCTAAGCTGTCTCAAGTCAGTGCTCAAGCCAGACAGAGTCTAAACCCAAAAAAAGGAAAGCCAACTGTGGCAAGTAATTGCCAATAGTTCCCTTATGGCAGAATTAATCAAGCTGTTTTACTCCAAAAGATGTGCCCCCCCAAACATGATTCACAAAGACTGGTTTGGAAACAAACCTCTTGATTAATTTTGAATATACTACTTTGGCCTACTGATGCTTTAATATTTACATTGAACCCTTTCTAAACAATCAATGATCTAGGAAGGGGGAAGAAAATTTAAAAGGAAAAACCAAACCCAGACACCCCAAGTGGATCAGAGGTCCATGCTGTTGAAGGGCTTACCTGTAACTGTGCACTTGCTGGCATCTCCTGTAGGGAATGCTCGAATGCGGTATGGGGAGTATGGGATTTCATCACCACCATATTTGATAAGGATGGTGTAGCGACCAGTCATATCTGGCACATAGGAGACTAGATAAGTCCCATCCTGGTTGTCACGAATGTTGGCCTTCTTGGGCTTCCCTTCTGGATCCTGAAACAAGCAAGGATTAAAACAAGACCTATCCAAGTTCTATAATTCCCCTCTAGTACAATTCAAAACACTTCTTGCACTTACAGTAATCTGGACAGCCAAAAGCCCCTCTCCTGCATCCTTGGCATCAATGGTAAACTCCACTGGCAGGCTGGCAGGCACCCCAGTAGTGTTAAGACCAGGGCCACTGGCACGCACCTTACTGGCATCATGTGTGGGCAGAACCTTCAACTTATAAGGGCTATAATTGAGAGGGGAAGCGTATGAGGAAAATAGAAGATTGTAAAGTAGGGGTAACAATGACTACTTGCTAACAGTCTTCCATTTAACAGTCCTCTTTAATTGCCAAATATCACTGCCCTTCAAGATTGTTAACTTGTCCTCTATTAACGGACTAATAAGCAAGCATCACTCTCTGTAGAGAACATAGCCATCCTTTTGAGCCAATTAGAATGTGAGGCTGTATCAATGAGAACTAACCCAGGATCTGATTAAAGTGTTATCTATTCAGAGGACTAAAGTCACTGAAAGTGTGACCTGTACCTGCGTGGGATCTCCTCGTCAGCATACAGCACGTTAATGGAATATGGCCCTTCTTTGGTGGGCACGTAGCTTACAGTGTGAGTCTGATCTCCATTATCCACCACCTCAACTGGCTCCACAACACCTGCAAAAAATAAGCATATTCCAGGTAATGGAAAGTCTAGGAGGGGCAGAATCATTCATAAATGACTGCAAACATGAAGCACTCACCTTTGGGCCCCTGCACTCTGACTTGCAGAGGAGCTACTCCTGCCTTGCTGGCATCCACAGTGAAGACCTGTGGAATATTAGCTCGTACATTGGTCCCAAGACCCTGGCCTTGGCATTTGACCTTAGTGGGATCAACAGTATCATGAACAGGCACAGAGAAAGGGCTTCCTAGAAGAGCAAACATTGGAAGAAACAGGTTACTTTGTCATCTTTTTTTTTGGGGGGGGGAAATAAAGAACTTAACACTAACCAGTGACAGGTTTTCCACCATAGGTAACGTTAAGGTTGTAAGTCCCTGGCTCATATGGGATGTACTCTACAGAGCAGCTGCCATCTTTATTATCAGTGCAGGACATCTTGGCTTCTGAGGGTCCCTCCATAGCCAGGCCCAGGCCTCCTGTACCAGCTCCACTAAACAGACAGATAAAGTAAATGCCAGGGAATTGGGAAAGGTTCCCCCCCTTCTCCCTCCCTAACTGTTAAAACTATTTGCTGAACACCAACCGGGTCTCCACAGTGAACTTGTTGGGTTTGTTGGTGATGCCAGCCTGTAGTCCTGGGCCATGTACACGCACACGTGCAGGATCACAACCCTCTGTTACAGGCACACGGAATGGACTGTTGGGCACTGGGGCATCATCATAAGAAACGTCTACACTATGAGGACCTGCCCAGAGAAAAATAAGCCAATATTAAACTTTAATTTATTGACTCAAGACCCAGATATAGATTCAACTTGCATTACATGTACACAAGATTTACCTTCTTCATAAGGAGTGTACTCTACTTTGTAGGTACCATCTCCCAGGTCCCTAATAAGAGCCTCAGTGCAGTTACCAGATGGGTTGTTGACGCAGGTCTTGATGTGATTGCCACCAGTTTTTGTTAGGGCACGAGCATCAACTGTGAAGTCTGTGGTAGCTTCTCTGAAAACACCTACAAGACAATTCCAAGGAAATTAAAAACTATTTTACCAAAAGTTCATCCTTAAAACCTAATACACCAAGTAATCCAAGAGCGATTAACCTCAAATGCATTCAGATCCAGAAAAACTACCTTTGCCTTCAACTCCAGGCCCAAAGACTTTCACACCACCAGTTTCAACAGCTGGCTCCACGTTTAGTTTTGATGGGAATTTTGGCACATCCTGGCCACCATAACGGATGGTAAGAGTGTACACTCCAGGGTACAGAGGAATGTAGGTGATTGTATAAGTTCCATCTCCATTATCCTGGATGTGTACCTCAGCTTCAGTTCCATTATCAGAGATTATCTCAATGGTTAATTCAGCAGGGCCAGCATTGGTACAGTCTACCACAAACTGGCCTGTCTCACCAACCTTCGCTCGCTCCAAACCTGGACCAGAGCAACGGACCTGTAGACAGAAGTAATAAGGTCAGGGATAGAAGGGGGGGGGGAAAGCCAGCAGTTCAAGTGAGTAAGCATCTAAGAAATGGAAAAGGGAAAAAAAAAAAAAAAAGTGCCACCTTAGAGGGGTCAGTGGGGGCTACAGCCTCCACAGGGAAGGGGCTTCCTGGGATGGGAGCACCATCATAAGTGAGCTCCACCTCATAGGGTCCCTTGTCTCTGGGTATGAAGCGAACTTGGCTAGTTTCTGGGCTCAACCCTGGTTCCACCTTACAGGGCACTGATTTACCACCAGGTCCAGTCACCTTTGCACCAACTTTACCTTGACCACCTGCACCCTTTGATTTGACCGTAATCTCCTGATCTTTTCCAACAGTCATCTCTGGGGAGGGGGGCAGAAAAAGTGCTTAAGATGCAATTCAACACTTCTAGAAAGGAAAAATAAAACCCCATTTTAAAAAAAAGTAGGACTGTCGTAACATACTGTCACCAAGGCCTGCAACATTAATCTTGCTCAGATCAAGGGAAGGAGCCACAGGCACAGCAAAGGGAGTTTTGGGAATAGCATCACCACCATAAGTCACATTCACACCCAAATTACCCTGAGAGGGGGAGAATAAATTGAGGGCCAAGGATTAACAACTTGCTATTAAGAAAATACTTTAAGATGTTCCATCACAAAATCACATACTCACCTGTTGCACCGGAGTGTATTTGACAGTATATGTATTGTCATGGTTATTGATGATATCAAAGTCCCGCACTGCCTCACCCTTGTTAGGACTAGTAAACTGAGCATCCAGCTTTGCCTTGCCTGCACCCTTAGTATTCACAGTGAAATAAGTGGGTTTGTTCAGTTCCACACCTGAGGAAGGTAAGAGTGAGGGTGGAGCTTGGTTAGCTTCATTTCTGATTGTTCAGACACTACCCAAATGTACCAGACACTACCCATTTTGTCACCTGTGCGGTTAAGACCAGGTCCCTCTGCTTTGACTTTGCTGGCATCATGAGAGGGATCCACTTTAATTCTAATGGGCGACATTGGAATAGGCTACAAAAAAGAAAAAAAAAAAAAAAGTTATTCAGAGGCAAGGAACACTAACCTAAAGTACCAGTCAAATGTTTGTACACCTAATTTCACAATTCATTTAAAAAAAAAAGCCACTAGTTAACATAAGGCACATACTGACTTATTCCAGGTGACTACCTCATGAACAGGGATGAGTGGGTGACCCCAAAAAAAAAAAAAAACAGGGGCAGAAGACAAGTATGCAAGGGTGCTGAAGGCGCCCGAAGCCGACCGGGGTGTGTGAGGGATACCCCCCCAGGAAGATTTTGAAAAATAAGGCCTTACAAGCCACTTTTCCTGCAATTGGAGCTGTAGTAGATTTAAAAAGTCTATTTACATGAAAATGTGCATCAAATCAATAGGAGTATTGTTCGAATTCAAAATAAAGTCACATTCTACATTCAAGGGTATGGTTATAATTCATGATCAAAAATGAAAATAAATTCACATTAAACTCAAGTTCTATTATCAAAATGTCCATATATTAAATAAAATTTTAGGGCGACTGACCTTTTCTCCCTATGTCCTCATTAGTTGCATATGATTTCTTCAAAAAGATTGAAAAGCACTTGATAATGAAGTGCTCAATAAAAAAAAAAAAAATGCCTGCTTCTGATGTCTTGCGGTTACAACGTGGCTCTCAAGAGGACTGAAAGCATTTGATCGGTAGTTAACCACATCACAGTGCTTTTCCCACGACGTCTAGTTTCTTAAAATCGCCGATAGTAACAGACACTGCTTTATGCTTGCCATCTACTGAAGTTATCGTAACTTTACAATCCAACCAATCCCACCTAAACTTTTTATACCAGTATCGATTTCGTGTACATTCGCTTCGTCTCGCTTGTCAATTGTATTTGGCATTTTGAGTAAAAAAGCTGATACGAAAGAGAAACGCATTTTTGAAGAGCAGCGACGGTGAACATGTGCAACTTGCACGTTTCGATAAAATAGAACGGATGTGGGTACTTTAAGAACTGTTATGATTGGCTATCATGCTCTCGCCATCGATGTTTTGGCCAATTACATTGTAGATAACATTCTACCATGAGACTTAGTGAGACTAAAGATGGCGAAAATGTAAACATGTAACATCGTCGTAGGAATGAATTACGCTCAATTATCACAAAGGAACATACCCCAACCCCCCCCTCAATAAATGGAAAAACAACTCAACGGATTTGGCATCACATAGATGGTCGATTTTTACTTAGAAAAAGCGGAAAGCAAAAGTGGAAACTCATCCCTGCTCATGAAGCTGGTCAAGATAATGCCAAGTGTGCATAGCTATCATTAAGGTAAATGGTCACTACTTTGAAGAACCTAAAATATGAAAAACTCCATACATTTCATAGTTTTGAGGTCCTCAGTATTGTCCTACAATGTAGACAAGTCAAAATATAGACAAATCTACGAATTAGGTAGTGTTTAAACCTTTGCCTGGTATGGTACATGCATACCAACATGCACCAACACATGTACATGTTACCTGATCAGCAAACAGCACCATGATGGTGTAACTGCCAGCTCCTGGTGGAGTGTATTTAACTGTGAAGGTGTCATTATCATTTCTGATTATGTCAAAGTCAATGTCAGACTCAGCTGGTCCCACAACACCAGGGGCACACTTAATCCCAATGCTGATGTCACCTAAAGAGAGACCGGTCTTGCATCTTTAAATGTTCAAGACAAAGATAATGAATCAAAAGTCATGAGTGTTAAACATGGTGATACCCTGGCCAGCTTCTGAACAGTCCACAGTGAAGTATGTTGGTTCGAAAGCCTTCAGACCTGTCTTGGCAACACCAGGTCCAGATACCTTCACCTTATTAGGATGGCATCCAGCTCCAATATTCATCTACAGGTTTAAAAGGAAGAATCCAGCAACATTACTATTGTGGTCTTGTTTAAAGATCTTGCAAAAATTCTATGCTCCATGAAAACATGTGAAACGTCTCCAGATTTCCACACTGACCCTGAATGGGCTTTCTGGGATATTGACTCCACCCCAGGACACCATGACCGTGTGTTTAACAGGCTTGCGAGGGGTGTAGCTGCAGCTGTATGTACCATTGCCATTATCTTTAACCTGCACATCAACTGGGTTTCCATCTCGGTCCTGAAAGTGAAAGATGGTGAAGCCTTCCATTTGTTACATTTAAAAAGACACGAAAAAGAGAGATACATACCTGGGCCTGGATCTTTAGAGGTGCTTTGCCCCCTAGTTTGGCATCCACTGTGAACTCTGCTGGCTTCCCAACAGCCAGACCAGTGCTCTGAAGTCCTGGGCCATAGGCCTTCACCTGAAGTGCAAATGAGCACAATTAGTGCAATGCCCCTTCCCCTCAACCCAGCAATTGTTCGTAGACATAACATCTCTGTACCTTGTCAGGGTA
The DNA here is from genome assembly GCA_025212355.1 of Notarius kessleri. Classification (NCBI taxonomy): domain Eukaryota; kingdom Metazoa; phylum Chordata; class Actinopteri; order Siluriformes; family Ariidae; genus Notarius; species Notarius kessleri. The sequence goes on along the minus strand of JAOBAM010000005.1, from coordinate 41,507,458 downwards.
AAAGTCTCTGTCTGGTGCTGGTTTGATCTCAGCCATGAAGGGGCTGTGCTGGATGTCCTCATTTTTACAAAGCACATGCACTGCATACTCCCCTGGTTCAGTGGGCCAATAGCGCACATCACAGGAGCCATCACCCTTATCATCACACTCAATCTTAGCTGGAGATGGGCCCTCCACAGAAAAACCTGAACAGGAAACCAACCATTATATTTGAGTTGGGCTGACATGCATCAATTGACACTTAGGATTACAAATGTCATAACAGTGCTTGTGAAACTCACCCAAAGTGCCGACATCATCTCCAACTGCCTCCACTACAAAGTCAGCAGATTTGCCAACAACACCACCTTCCAAGCCTGGGCCCCATGCCCGCACCTGCTGCGGCCCAGCTTCACTGCTTACTTTAACCTCAAATGGACAGAAGCCGGGGGGGCACACAGGAAGGAAGAACATTTCATTTAGAACATCTTGTTTGTGCCATCTTAGAACTGGGACAATAATGAACACAAATCGCATTCTAACCTGCGAGGAATATGTTGGCCACCCCAGGTAATGGTAATGATGTAGTTTCCAGGTGTGGTGGGGTAATATTCAAAACTATAGACTCCATCTCCCAAATCCTTCTTCTTACAGGGCTCTTCCAGACCTTCTGAAGTGCACAAAATTTAATAAGATATCCATATATAACCAAAAACATGATCAGGCATGGCTAGTACTCAGATAATGTGCTTCACTCACTTGGCCCTTTGATGGTGACCTTCAGATCTCCAGTGCCAGCTCCTTTGGTATAGACCTTAAACTCTGCAGTCTCCTTGATCCTCAAGCCTTTGGGCTGCAAACCACGGCCTTTGGCTCTGCACAGACTGGGGTTACATGCTGCAAAGGGACAGGACAGTGATTAAAGTATCGCACTTTAAACATGCACCAAGTTAATGGTCTGAATGGCTGGGCTTTCAAAAATGCTCAGGAAATTCCAGGCATGGTGCAGTGGTGATAAGGAACGGCAACTGGCAGAGCTATATATCTGTACCAAGCATGGTTACATGTGGCTAAAAACAGCAGCATGATGTTAGTAAAGGAAGTCAGAAGATAACTTAAACCCCCCCCACCACACTCAGTGTCACTGAGTCATTAAGATGTCCCATAGTTTCCAAGCAAACTAACGTCAGTGATCATAGGAGACTGCATGAGTGAGTTTTATGAAAAACATGCAACATGTCAACAGCAAGCAAAGTACCCAACAGATCCAAGGTAACAGGAAAGCAGAGAGGTCAAACAGGCTGATCCAAAAAAAAGGAAGAAAGACCAGCAACAGATGACAGTTGTCCTTCAGGAAGGAGACAGAATCAGGGAAGAAAATAACAAATAGGAGACAGACCAGATTCAGTAAAAGGCAAATGTATTTCTTAGAACTCTACATGTTCCCTACAACCCACACCTGCTAATTCTACCTTTTCCCTACTGGCTCCTCACCTTCTCCAACATTGACTGTGTAGGGGCTCTTTGAGATCTGGCCCCCAGCAAACGTTATGTAAATTGTGTGCTGGCCCTCCTGGGTGGGTTTGTAGGTACAACGGTAACTGCTGTTGCCTTTATCCTCAGTGTGGCACTCTACCGTGTCCTTTTTGCCACTGGGGTCAACAATGACCACCTCAACTTCTCCCATTCCAGCACCTGAAAACACAAGTGCAAGAGTTAAATACAATCTTTTCAAATTCAGGGATACAACCCAAAATTGAGAGCCATTAAACAGCCTGCCAAATGCTTAATCCATTTCTGTGATTACCAGCAGTGTATACGTCAAAGTAGGTGGTTTTGTTGGCAATGTTGCCCACAGCCTCAAGTCCTGGACCTTGGGCAGTAACCTTGCTGGAGTCACCCTGAGCCATGCCCACTTCCACCTCAAACGGGCTCTTTGAAATATGCAGGCCTGCAAACAGCACTGTTACCTACAAGATAAGATAAGAATCACCAGGTGAGACTAATAGGGAGCATCATCCTGTATTTGTCTACTAACCAATGACTTCATTATCAAGTCTCTTATATTCAGACCCAATTACCTTATGTGGCCCAGTTACTTTAGGGACATAGACTACGGAGTAAGTGCGATTCTTATCATTGTTGGGAGTGACTTTAGCCTCTTCACGATGGCCAGCTGGGTCTTCTACATAAACCAGCACCTCTCCCTGGCCTGCACTAATTGTTTCCACAGTGAAAACAGCCTTTTTCATGACCACATTACCAGTGGGCTCGATGCCTAAACAGAGAAAACAAGTTCCATGTAATGCCTATGGATATCTACTGAATGACTCAGTTGTTCACACCACTTTGTACTAGAAAAATTTAACTTAAGTGTTACTGCACCTGGACCATAGGCACGAGCCTTTTTGGGGTTGAGCTTGGGGCGCAGTGGGGCACCAGGCTTCAGCTTCGCCTTAGGGAACTGTGACAGGTAGGTCATAACCGAGTGTTCGTCTACATTGGGATCCACAATTTCCTCTGGAGTGATGACCTTGTAGAGAGCAACAAGAATAAGCAGATGAATCAAAACAAGGGGGGGGAAAAACCCACACATCTGTACAAGCAAGTTATAACCGTCACCTTGGAAACAGACACCTATGACACCACATGCCAGTCTGTGGCATGAGTTGGCAAGCACAAGACCCATAACAGCAGGAAACTACCAACCACATTTGCAACAGACAGCACGCAATATACCAGACTTGATTTAACCCATCATTTCAAAACTGCATTGGACAGTTTCATTTCTGTAGTAGCAAAAATCAGTTTAGCCAACCTTTTTTTTTTTTTTACCAAGCACATTAAAACCTTTGTAGAAAACAGTAACAAAGAGGGGTGTTTATTTTGCTATTGGTAAGGCTTTTCTGACAGTTGTCTGCATTTAAAAAAAAAAAAAAAAAAAAAAAAAAACCCACCCCACCCCAACCAGGTTGGTGCATTA
>JAOBAM010000005.1:40667273-40680348 GCA_025212355.1 Notarius kessleri | reverse complement strand
CTTTCGCCCGTAGTCAGCTGGGATAGGCTCCAGCTTGCCTGCAACCCTGTAGAACAGGATAAAGCGGCTAGAGATAACGAGATGAGATGAGACAACTAAAGTCAGGCAGCATAGTGGCACAGAAGGTAGCACTCCTAACTTATGGTTCCAACCCTGAGTTTGGGTGCAGTTTTCTTTGGGTTCTTCAGATTCCTTCCAAAAAACATGCTGGTTCAGTGGATTGGTGACTCTAAATTGCGTCTAGGTGTGAATGAGTACGTGTTCAGTAAATGTGTGTATGCATGCTGCCCTGGGATGGGTTGGCATTCCATTCAGGGTGTATTCCTACATCTTTCCCAGAACAGGCTCCAGATCTACAGTGCAAAAAAAAAAATTCTAATAAATAAATGATAGTACATATTTGCCTTTGTGCTTTATTTTAATTGTTAGATTCTATTTATACCTGTAGTGTAAATTGGGGCCCTGGTTTTGTGTGTTTTTAACTCTTAAATGTGGTGAAAATGAACTAAATGCACCACAGAGCTAAAATACCATTGTAGGGTAATAAATATTACCATGGTGCTTTCTTCTAACCTTTATTAAAGCGAGCTTTGACTCTCAGAACTGTCAGAATAATATTTAACCACCTATACCTTTTGAGAGTTAGACTGGTTTATTTCCAGTCACGGGAAAATGCCCACAGGAAGCGTGACTGGAACCGTTTAGCAGTGTCACACTGAAGTTGCTCACAGGTGAGTGCAACTGATTCGGCTGATTTTACACAATCAGGTCATACTCAAGAAAAGTCTTCATCATTTATGAATAATAAAACTCGTACTCGAATAGTCGTCTTGGGAGAACCTAGTCTAACCTAAACACCAACATCACCTGCCGCAGTGTAATGAGAGAGAAAGTGGAATGCATGCGCATGCGCAGACGTTGTCTGTCTTGGATTTTTTTTTTTATTCCCCGCCCACATACATGTTTCCTGCTCTAAGGCGATTGGTCATTTTTTTTTAATCGTCACCGCTTTGAAGACGTTTGACACGCTCGTATAGGGGGTGGGATTTGTCACAATAGGGGTGTGGAAAGGATAAATCGTCCTCTCTCAGAGGCAAGCAGGTACTTAGAGACTTAGCGTAGCTTTGCCAAGCTGCGGTGGAGGTTCCATGTAGGTTGAGCAAGAAATGTCGGCTTTGCAGTCGGACATTAACTGGAGTCTTGCTTGATATTTTGGTCGTGTGGGAACGCGAGATGTAACGCTTTTAATTATTTGAGTAAGTAGTTTGCGTTGTAGTCGTATCTGTGTGTTCTTTGACTTGTGAATGCTGAGCCGATTCTGTACGCTAACGTCAGGGCTGCTAGCTAACGAGCTGAGTCGGCTGTGGTAGCCCAGGACTGACGTAGTTAGCTCGGCGAGGGCTGACCAGGAAAAGGACTATTGGCTGAAAACCAAATTACTTGGGCCTGACGGTTTCTGTTGTTAATTGCTTTATAAATGTGTTTCTGTTATATAGGACCGTCGCTGTTTATTTACATATATTCCGTAGTAAATAAGCAGCCTGTCCTAGAGCGCGGTTGTTGAATCAGGTTCAAACATTATAGTTTGAACCGGAATGTGTTCAAATAACCCTCGTTTGGAGGTGGTACTAAGTTGCTGTAGCACTATAGCTAAGCTAACTAGCTGCCTTGTAATGCTCCTGATACCTGATAGCTCGGTTAATTATTTAGCCTAATAATAAGATTTAATTGTAACTGTTAATTAGCTACATAAGACTGTGTGGTCAGTTTTATAATGAAAACTATCAACCTCTTTTTTTAAATAGCTTCCTATAACGGCTCTCTCGTATATGTGTGTGTGTGTGTGTGTGTGTATGATATATATATTTATAAATGGGTGCTGTACTAGACGGTTCCTATAGTTACGGTAATTGCGATGTGGGCGGGCCGGCTGCGTCGCGTGGGAACTGTGGGCGGGGCTAGAAGATTCCTGTTCATTCTGCTTTATTTTCTGACACTCTGAAGTAGATTCTAGAACACATCTGTTCTAAATTGGAACTTCTGCACTTGTACGACAAACCAGCCTTGAGGTTAGTGCGTTCAGAGCTCGTGTGAAGAGCGAAGCAGCTTTCCGTGTTGGTAAGCAGGGTTTTTTCATTAACTTGGTGCTTCAGCAGGTTGTCATGTGTGTTGTTTACAGTAGAGATAATGCGAGTTGATGTACAATGTCCAAAGTGGAAGAGCGCCTGTGTTATTGGTGGCCAGTGTTTCAGTTAATGTCTAAGCTATATACAGACTGCTCGGTTTAGGCTTTTGAGTTCTCGAGGGTTTTTTTTTTTTTTATTAATGTTTTAGCTGGTTTCTTTGGGGCACGCATTCTTCCTGCATGAGTCTCGTGTTGGCATTGTAGCTCTAGAGCATATCATGTTCATTAATCAGTAATTTAGCAACGCCGAAGCTACTGTCTTGTTTTTAATTAAAAAAATCCATAACAGGAGTGACTTGTTTGGGTGCTGATTTCTATGTAAACAGTGGATTAATGAAGTAGTAAGTGAGCTGCTCCGCTTTACCACGTGCGCTGCTGCGTGCTCAGGCTTCAAGTCGGAGTTCACGCACTAGTGCGCTGTTTCCATTGCTGTCCATTGTTAAGGCTTTTCTCAGTGACTTGTGAATTTAAAGCAGAGGAAACGCTGCAATACAACACGCTTTCTACAGACTATCCGTCACTCTGCTTTTGTCCACAAGCCTTTAGGACGTTATGCTTGTCTTTCAAATATATACAAGATTATTTATTTTTAAATTAACGTGTTTTTTTAAAACCCTTAAGCCCCGCCCACCAAAGCCGATTCCTTTCATGTGTGAACATTCTGAGCAATAGATTCTGTTCTGTTCTGCTGTATTTATTAAACTCTTCACGCATTGTGAACGTGTACTTACAAGACGCTCCTTACTTTATTTACTACAGCTTTTTCCTTTTCTTTTTGTCCAGCTTGGATGAAAGCCTTTATTCTAAGTGGATATTGAAACATCCTGCTGGTTAATTTCACTCTGGTCTAGGTAAGGAGGAAGAGTTGTGGGGGGGTTATTTATTTTTTTTAATTTTTGTTCATCAGGGCTGGATAAGAGACACCATCTGCTACTCTGGACAACCAAATTAGTCACTGGGGTTAGAAATAAAGGCTTGTTTACAGAAGCTTAGGGGTACAAGGTAGAACATGATCAATTTGATAATCACTAAGCGTTTCTGAATAAGCGGCTTGTCAGTCACAATAAGCCTTTCCTGAGTATTGCTGTATCGATGTGTCAGTCCATGCAATAAGTAAACAATTTGATATTAAGACATGTTTGTAGCAATTGTTTCATTTCCCAGTCCTTTTTAACCATTAAACAAACTTGGTTTTTCTGTCATGGCTCAACTGTTGTATTGACTTTTTTTTTTTTAGAAAAACCTCAAAGTAATCAAGTATTACAAGTTTTTTTTTTTTTTTTTTTGCCTTACTCCCCAGTTGTACAGTAGTCCTTAGCCTGCCTTTTAAAACTAATAATTCTGACCTCTTGCTCCTGTTTAGAGAGCATGTTTGTGTCTGAGTGTTCTAATATTTCACTGTTTTCTGAACATTGTCCAAGCCCTTGAATGATCCTTGATTGTATGTTTACACCTGATAAGAAGCAGAGGGAATCGACCTGAGTTGAAGATCTGTAATGAGAGCCAGCATTGGCACAAGTCTGAGTAGAGATGCAAGTAATGTTTTTTTTTTTCCTCTCCAGAGACTTACAAGCAAGTGGGATTGGTATTCAGCATCAGAAACGACATATTGCACTTCATTATGTCTTACAACAGAGAACTGGTTGTGGACTACATCAAGCACAAGCTTTCCCAGAGAAACTACCCTTGCAACCACATTGGGCTCACAGAAGATGCAAATGGGACTGAAGGAGGTCAGGTGGAGGAAGAGAATGCAGAGGGAGTGGCGGAAATGGAGACACCAACAGCAGTTGTTAATGGTGCCGTAAATGGGACCGGTTCAGCAGGGACTCCGCCACGATCACCAACTTTGTCCCCTCAGAGGCAGGTGAATGGTGGTGCAAGTCTGGAGGCAATAAAGGAAGCGCTGCGTGACTCCGCGAACGAGTTTGAGCTGCGCTATGCACGTGCTTTTAGCGACCTGTCGTCACAATTGCATATCACTCCAGTCACCGTGTACCAGAGCTTTGAGAGCGTGATGGACGAGGTGTTCCGTGATGGCGTCAACTGGGGCCGTATCGTGGGCTTGTTTGTCTTTGGAGGTGCACTCTGTGTTGAGTGTGTGGAAAAGGAGATGAGTCCGCTGGTGGCGCGTATCGCGGAATGGATGACCGTCTACCTGGACAACCACATCCAGCCTTGGATCCAAGAGCAAGGAGGATGGGTAAGCTTAATAAAGATTTCTAATGAGTCGTCACCATTATACTTTTGTCATTCTGGTGTGATTTATTGTATTCCACTACGATAGACTTGATGCTGTTTATCTTGGGGGGTGGTTTCTTGGCAGTGTTCTGTGCTCAGCACTCCTGATTGCCTGTTTTTAAGGATTTTAAAAGAAGGCAAAATCAGATTACTGATGTTCTGCAGTTGGCACCAGTGCTTCTGTAAACGTGTTTTGCATTTCCTGCCCCCTTGGGTCAAGATGAGGGCTGTTCTTGGTGTGGGTCTGGGTGGGGAATTTTAAATAGCATGTAATGGTGAAAAGTAGAGACAATGCAGTGGTTAGCCAAGCATTGATCATCCCTGCTGCTTTTCAGCTGAATCGAGACTAAACAAGGGAAAGAGCAGAGCAGCAAGCCTCATGTGTAGGCTACATATGGTGGCTGGTGGGGGACGGTCCCCTTGATGCTGTGTTTTCCCTGCTGGTATTCATTGTTTCGCATTCTGTCTTTTTGCTTCTTTGGTCAACTAGGCACTAGATTAAAAGCAGTGAGAGCCTGTGTAGATGTGGGGTTGTGTGGGTTTTTTTTTTTTGCTTTTTTAAAAAAAAAAAAGCATTTTTCTTTGTGGTGAGAACCAGATGACTGGATGTTCCACTGGGGATACGTTATGGAAGGCCCTGTCTGATGGGCAATGTTTTGAGTGTTTTCTTTCATTTGGGTGCTGTTGTATTGTGCCCTCTGACTGGTTAATTGGTATTGCTGGTGCTGTTTGAGACTTGGTTGAATTTCTGAAGTCTCAGATTATATGAAGTGCTTCTTTAGATAAGAACTTTATTGATCCCTTTGGGAGGGTTCCTGCAGGGAAATTAAGATTCCAGCAGCATCATTACAGAAAAACAGAAAATAAATTGAGAACTTCTAGATAAATTAAGTATTTACTTTTTTTTTTTATATTTGTATATGGGGAAGAGGAGAGGTGTGTGCGCGCGTGTGTGTGGGGGGAGCAGGAAAGATATTGCACATTGTCCGGTATTGCTTATTGTTAGGCTAGGTTACTGCTCTGATGTTGTAAAATGTCCTAACTTGATGCCTCATAGGACATTTGTTACTGAGAATGGTTAAACACTCAACATGCAAATCATGAGCTGAACTGGAGTCAAGACCTAAAAATAAATTTATTCTCAGATCTAGCCAGAATCTTGCCCAGCCTTTTTTTTTTTTTTGGTTGATGGGCATCAAAGATTCCTTTTGCCAAGGAATTCACTCCATTCACTCGGAGTGACTTCAGTGCTGAATGAAGTCATCCTGTGGGTTTTAACAAAACTGCTTTTTGCTTACACGAAAGGAAGCAGGTATGTGTTTCTGATGTCACTTCCTTTGTGGTAAATGAAAGGTCTGCCAAGGAGACAAGCACAAATATGGTGCACGAACATACTGAATGTAGGCCAGCTACCCTCGGAGACATGCTCAGTGTTTGACACTCACACAATGGTTCCCTGTTAACAGCAGGCCTTCAGCTAATTGCTGGTCAAATTTGGCTAATGGGTGGAATTGATCAACTGCTCTAGTACTATACTATAGCCCCCCCCTTTTTTTTTTTTTTCATGCACTAAAGTCGGTTCTAGTAAAGTGCATCTCTGCCTGAAAAGGATAAGCTGTCCCCTAAAAAGCACTGCACACTTCAGCATGTAGTCATCTTGAATTCAGGGCTGAATTGCTGTAATAACTCCAGCATGCAGCTCCTCACATCAAAATGTGCACGCTTTCTCTGGCTCGTTGTTGGCATGCTGATATGGCGTCTTGCTCACATGCGTATGCACGGTGATGGGGAAGTTGTTGACAGCTGTTGGCTGCAGGTGTGTCGCAGTACCTGAGTATATCTGTACACTTGGGTGGTTGTGTGCGCTTGCTTTTTCCCTCCCCCCTCTTTCCCTCGCAGAATATACACAGCACAGTCTCATGCTGTATGGTTGTAGCATTGTTCACATGATTTTCTGTGTCCAGTTCTCCAGCTCCCTCTGTCCCGGCTCTTAATTAGTTTTATGGGGAGTCGATGGAATTAAAGTGGCACAGTTAAGAGAGCAGGTGGCGATGGTGTCTGCACAAATCTGAGCAGAGATGGCAGGCGGCTGTACTAATATTGTGAGGCTCTTGTTAAGCGTGTGTTGCTGAGGTGACTTGCTCAGGGGATGGGATTGTTGAATAAGTGTGATTTGAGTAATTATCTTTTCAGGCAGGCCAAGATCACATCTTCAACCTGTGAGTGAGAATGAGTAGAGCGCGGGGGAATCCGAGAGAGATGGGTGGGGGAAGACTGCATTACACTGTGGAGGTTTTGTCCTTTATTTCTCCTTCATAGAGCGTGTGGGAGAATGTGAGGCATGTCGTGTGGCAGTTCCTCTAAAGCCCTCATTAGCACAATGTTCAAACAGGGTTCTTCACCCTAGTGTCATTGCAGTCATCCTGGCCAGGCCATTCTTCCCCCCCCCCCAGTGCACTGCCTGTGTCCTTAATTAAACACACACATGCATGCACACACCAGTCAAGCAGAGATGCACTGAAATAAGGGCTGTTCATCTTTTAATTACTGTCCCAATAATGAGGTATATCTTCTAATTATGTTTAAAGTCATAGTTCTCCTACACTGCACCCCCCCAAAAAAAAACCTTTCTGACTGCTCTTGAACTGATTCAGTTCAGGGTTCTTTGAGTCTTGGTGCCAGCTAGTGAACCATATTTTCACCAGTATTGAGCAGGCTTGTTGTAATCAAGGCTGCGTTGTGAACCGAGGGTGGTACACAACGGTTGGAGCACATGGATTACCTGCAAGCTTTTATTTCCCTGAAGATGTATCCTTTTGTTCCATTCTCTGTTGCTGCACTCATTCTCCAAGCTAATGACACCCACTGATGTGACATTTGTGCTGGAGAAACAAACAATATTTCAATTCCAGCTGGGAACCAACTTTTCTGAGCCAATTCGTTTTTGGTCAAAATGCTCTGAACAGTTCAAAATGTGGTGTGCAGAACAGAACCTGTTCCCCCGTTTGTGGAAAAGGGGTTGTCCTCTCCTTCTGTATCAGACGAACAGGGCATTATGTGCAAGATATTTGTGAAAGGGCATGCTTTGTGGAGCCATCACTCCCTGCCTTTACCTGCTGAAATTCTCCACCCTGCATCACTTTCACTTTCTCATCCTTTTCTTTGTTTCTCTTGCTGTCCCTGTCCCCATCTCTTTTGCTCCCCCATCCCAGTCTCCACCTATTTTTCTCTCACGTGGCTAAACATGTTGCAGAGCAGACATGCAACACGTGCATTGTTGTAGATTCCCTGTTTTCCTACTTCATCTCCTCTGATTTTCCTCCACAGATCTGTTGATGCTACAACTTGCTGTCTGTACACCATAATCTGTATTCTCCGTATTTTCCATTTGAGTATGAAAGCAGCATGCACCTGTGTTGCCCTTTTTAACCCCATTGCTGCTTTAACATTTACATTTTTTGGGGGGAAGGAATGTGTTTAGTTTGTTGGTCTTTTCATAAACAAGAATGAGAACGCTGAAGGGTTAAACAGCTGTTTCTTGTGTGCAGCTGTAACTGTTTCAAACTGATGTGGAGTCTTTAAGAACCTGTCAAACTCGCAATGCTTCTATAACTCTTATAAAAGGCCCAGAATACCATGGTGTCGATTTATAGTTGTCAGAATAAGTGCTCAAAAGGGCATCTGGTTTGAACTGTGGCCCTGTATATTTGAATATTGAGTCAATGCTAAAGTTAATGCTTTTTATTGGGGTTTTTGTACGTTTTTAACTTGAATAGCAAGTGTGGTAGTACTCGGTTCAAATTGCTCAAGATGTATGAAGGCATTCTGCTTGTAACTTTGCCACTTTTTCCTTGTTGTGTAATGCATGACTGACTTGGTTTAAGTCAAACAAAAATCCTTGCCCTCAAACTCTATCTTGGCACTGACAGCTCTGCATTGTACACCCAGTCTGAAAATCTAGCCCAAACGTGATTAGAAGCAGTTTTTCATGCTTGTCTGCATTACATGTGGATGAATTTGGATCAAATATCCATGCTCATCCCATGTGTGTGAGCCTGCTCTTGTTTCCCTCATTACCCATTTGACTTATCGTAGCAGTTATAGCCTGTGTGAAGATGACCTGTGCTGTGCACTTGACTACCTTAACTCTTTACCCCTTAATGACGACATATGACGCCCCTGTGTATATCCCTTAATGACGACATATGACGCCTTGTCTAAAACCTTTTTTGTAAATATGTTCTAAGGGTGAACAGTATATACATGTACAATGGTGGCTGTAGCAACTGCTTTAAGGGCTAAAGAGTTACACAGGACACATGTATGCCCGTGCCCCGCAATGGCCCAGGTGAAGAGCTGAGACTGTAAACAGGTAGTCACTGGCGGTACAGAGAGCTGAACACCATGTCCCTTCTCACTGCTGTCCCAGACAGGAGCTTTACGTAAAACATCAGCCCGGCTCCCTTTTATTTAGAACAATGTTTCCTTTCTCTCGGGGCACCAGCTGCCTGTAATCCTGTCGCAACTTCATCCATACTGATGCAAGGTCACAACCCTGAGCTGTTGAAGATTGGCTGAGAAATCAAGGCCGGTCAGGGTTGTAGCCATGCTGTGTTTGAGATGTATTGGAGTGAGTGTGTGTGTGGGGGCTGATGGCGTGAAAATGGCAGTAAACAGATGGTAAGGTTGTGTACTGCTGCCTTATCACCAATGTCGGTGTGTGATAGAAGGGGAAGATATAGGCCGAGGGGAAAGTGATGAGGATGTTTAAAAAAAAAAAAAAAAAGCAGGTTGAGCAGCATAAACCACCCCCCCATCTACCTCAGGGGAGTGAAGGTGAAGCTGTGATCCATTTCAACATGGGTGTGGAGGATGGGGGAAGGCAATCTCAGCAGGCCAGTTTGTCTTGTGGTTTGTTTTTTTTTCTTGTAATCCACACCATTGTAATTGAGAGCTTGACTTTAATTTGTTTCACGAGATTCAATAATGAAGGAAATGAAATTGGGGGGGGTTGGTGTCTCTCTGCATGTGTTTCACAGACAGGGGTGTGCGCGAGTGAGAATCAGTCTTGTGGAAGAGCAATCCGTAGCTTTAAGTCTTCCTCTGAATGCACTTGCACTGATTAGCCAGCGTCATGGGACTTGAGTTGGCCATCATTAACAGGGAAAAGCAGGTCAGTGTGCACCGATACTGACCTCTTCCAGAGGAAATGGCAGTGACAAAAATAGCCCAGTGTTTTGGTGTGGGTTTTTTTTTTTTAAGTGATGGATTAAATGATCTTGCCTGCCTTTCTCAGGACTGTTCAAATCGGACCGGAGTCATTCATATAGTCCTAGATTGGGTATCCAACATGAATGAGACTGGTCAGATTGTACTTGATGCAGCTCTTTCTCTACATGCATGTGCTTTTCAGTCTTCATACAGTTTCTGCGTGACCAAACGGAGGACAGGAACAGATCACCACCATACTTCATTGAATGTCAATGATGCTACAGTCACCCATGACCAGGACTGAAATTGGCAGTGTTGTCTGGGTGGGAGGGATAGCATCCACTTTGTTAATGATGGCGACAACAGGTGATGCTTTCCTCAGTGTCCCGGTGATTCAGCACAAACAGCAGTTTGAAAACCTGCAGCTAAAACACCATCCCAGGCTTGTAGCTAGGGGAGCTGGCTGGTGGGTGGGAACTGGTGAACAAAACGGGTGGGGAAAAACCAGCAGTTTATTTGCGGCAAGAACATGAGTCAACATCCCATCTGAACAAAGTGTGCAAAGGTGCTTGTGATGTAAATGTTGCCCATTGTGTCATGATATTGAGAGAATCATGTCCTCCATATAACTGAAAACTGAATGTGCTAAAGTATTGTAAATATTAGGAAAACAGTGACTCATGTACTATGCCATGTGACTCCAGTTCTTCTGGCTGTGTAGTGCTGTGGTCTGTCAAAGTGCAAGTGTGCATGAGCCTTGTGAGTGAGCATGAGTGTCCTGCAAGTGACCAGGGTTAAGTCAGAATTCCTGCTCAAACTGGCTTCCTCTAGAAATCAGGCATCGTGGTCTCACTTTCTCGCGTTTATTCACTTCCTTTTTCTGCTTTTGCTCTCTGCAGCCCCATGTCTCTGGCCTGTCTTGTCCCTCAGCCATACTGCAGTTTCACCCTCACCATTTCCTCTTGTCTGCTTCCATCTTCATGTCTCTCCTGAAGAGCTCTTGTTTCTAATTGTTTCTGTCCTGTCCTCTTTTTGCCTTGACTTGGTGTTGATGGCAGATTGTGCACCTGTCAACTCTAGGGGTGTGCCCACTTTTTTTTAAATGGGGGTAAGACTTAAGAACTTCGCATTGATGAGTTACAGATGGAACTTCGCTCATGTTTGGGCTCTGTGAGCAGCTTAATCAGGTTGAGCTTGAGTCACTGGTTTAACTTACAAATACCCCTTGCAAAGTTGAACAAAAAAATAAGCACGATTTCCTCCAACATTTGACTTTGAGCTAATCTGACTTAGGATTGATTAGTATCTAATACAATGACAGCTGTACCGATGAGCAGCATTCAGTTGTCTTTCACTGCCTGCTTCATGACATTTTAATCTGACTTTCTAATTCCTGTTTCTCCCTCTCAGATGACGCATTTTTGTGCTCGTGTGTAGGGATTGGTAATGCCAACATACCATTGACGGAGTGTGGAAAACATGCACAGGGTTTTGTGTACCCTTCATTATTCTCAGCCTGCAGTCGGTTTCCTGCTAGACATAGCTGTGGATTTGCTGTATGTCTGCTTTAGTGTTTGTTCATCAGTGTCACAATTGTAGGGCTGCACAGTTGATCATGTTTCAGTCCTGCTCCATGATTGGCATGGTCAACTGCATTAATGTTGAACATGGCTAAACTCAACTAATTGTCAGATGGGGTTTTGAATTCTTGATTGGCGTTCATTTTCAATAACTGCAGCAGTTTTGTTTTATATTCCCAGTGAGAGGAAGGTATTTTGGGGGTGCATCTTTTAGAGCTTTTTTTGGTGTGGCTACTCCATGTGATTCTAGTTGAAATTAAGACCTTAAATTCAGACCTTTTCAGAAAAGCACTGGCACTTGCTCCTTCTCAAGCAAGCAATCCTATGGAAGTTAGTCGTGTCAAGATCGTCATGTAAACAAAACCCATAGATTGACAGTGCTGGGATGAAGTCAGTATAAAAACATTACAGGTAGTCGTCGACTTGCAACTGATCGACTTTATGACTGGCAAGTGTTTCCTAGCTGAGCGTACCACAGTTTTCCGCCCAGCATCCAGCCTCTTGCTGCATACAACAGTTTCCGCCCCAGCTCCAGGCACACACACAGTCTCTCTCGCACTCAGTCATACAGTTTCCACCCCAGCTCCTGGTTTATGAAACGAGCAAATCCTCCTGCCAGCCCGAGCGCTGCAACAGCTGATGATGACATAGACGACCCACAGCCAAGCACCAGTGATGCCAGCGGTCACTAAGTTTTGTATTTTGCTATGTTTTACATTTGTATTTTGGTATGTTTCAAACTAAAATGTTTTCTATTTTTCACACCTGTATTTCGTATTTTTTGTTTTGCACATATTAAACGAATTGTCCTGTACGCAGTGTAGTATGCAGTGTTTGACTTAAACCAAATAATGAGCCACGGTAATTAAATAAGAAAATGTTGATAAAATAAGACTTTAAGATGATTACAATATCATTACATATCACAATATACTTATGTTCATTTAACATAGGCCGACTTATGACCAGATCGGTTTATGATCGGTCAGTCATAACCAAACGCAGCCGTAAGTCGACGGCTACCTGTACTTTTTAGTTTCGCGCTGAGGGTGGAAAAAGTTCTGACGTGACTTATTTTTGTTTTCTTCTTTTTTTTAATCACAAAAACCTGCCATTTTAGCAGGGGTCTGAAGCCTTTTTATATCTAATATAAATATAATTTTTTATCACCTTCACCACTTATATTTACTTACAGCATGTCTACTAATGTCAAAACTTTTTTCCCCTGGTGTGTATATTGTAAATAATGTTATAGGCGAGCTCAAGCTAATTGCCTTGTTTATCCCTGTAGGTGATTGATGGCAAGGACCTGTGTGTATGGATGGGCCTGAGCTTTCCCCAAATCCTCCTGTGGCTTATTAGTCACGGCAGGTTGAAATGCTCCAGCCATTAATGGCTGATGGCATAACGGAGAGCAGTGCAGCGGAACTGAGAGAGTCAGAGTCTTGCCTCATCTCTGGCTCATGTGCGTCTTCTTCAATTAATATGGAAATCAGCTGATCCTTTGACATCCAGCATTAGAATATCCCTTTAAGGCCATCCCTTTTTTCCCTCTTCCAAATCACTCAGCTTAATTTGAAAATTATTCTTTTCCTTCTATTCCTAAAAGGCAAATGCTGAGTTAATTTGGTTAATTCTTTGAAGATGAGTGTCTTCTACAGACAGAGAACCTATAGGAGAAATAATGTACTAAAACACTGTGCATTTAGGAATATGTGTATATATATAAATGGCCAAGTCAAAGTCCTGACCTTAATCCAATCAAAATGTTGTGGAAGGATCTGAAGCGAGCAGTTCATGTGAGGAAACCCACCAACATCCCAGAGTTGAAGCTGTTCTGTACGGAGGAATGGGCTAA
>JAOBAM010000005.1:40652232-40662512 GCA_025212355.1 Notarius kessleri | reverse complement strand
TCACACTCACATTCACACCTACGGTCAATTTAGAGTCACCAGTTAACCTAACCTGCATGTCTTTGGACTGTGGGGGGGAAACCGGAGCACCTGGAGGAAACGTGAATAATTGTTTGCTTTCTTTAGTCTGTACAAATGCACTTAACCAGCTAGCCATTACATTAGCTATGACCCCTTGGCTTCCAGGCAACTAAAACCAAAGTATACCTTGCCTGGTGAGCTAGCTAACAAACTTAAATTGTCAAATTTCTTATCAATGTTAAAAGTATCCAACAAGTTGAACCTTGGGTAGCCAAACTAATGCCTTGTAGTGCGTACATCCTCTCCCAAGGCTGATTCAACAATGGTATCTATTTTGGTATTTGCCTCAGCCACACCACAATACTTCATACTGTGTGTGAAAAGATTTGTCTCGAGTCAGAACCAGTGACAAAAGAAGCCAAAAATGGGTGGAAGAGGTCAACTGTGGTGTAGCAGTAGAGAAAGAAGCCTAGATTTTGACTCCAGGTTCATGCTGAAGGCACACACCAGTCATCAGTTTCTATTAGTATCGGTCTTGCTGCATCACTATTCCTCCCAGCTCACTCATTCTTGAAATTCAATGTCTGACTCATGCATACATTTGTGTACACACCTTGCAAGATGTCTGTTGTAAATTTGGCAATGTAGCGGCAATATCCTTCTACTGGAAGAGTTCACCCTGCTTCCGTTGTACAGCGTGTTCACAAAGCATCTTCGACCTTTTTTCAGCTCCTCCCAGGTCACGGAGTCATGCAAATCCACCCTTGGAGTTGAAGGGAATATTCTGGGTTGAGGGAAGGTGGGTTTGGCTTAGTTTTTGCTTAATTTAATGATGGTATATCCTGCAGGTGTGTCCTTTGTCTCAAATGCCAAACTGATGCAAGTGTAAGGTGTAAAATGGTGCCTTTTTCCTCCTCGCCCCAGCTCCGCCTGAGCCCCTTTTCTGTGCTCTGGAGGGACATGTGCAGACATTGCTGCCTAGCAGCAGTAATCCCAGTGGACAGATTTTCTAAATCCACCCATCCTTTGGGTATTTTGGGAAAGTTTGTGCCTGGCAGATGAGGTTTTTGTGCAGGTGTGGCTGTCCACCCACGGTCACTGATGGTACATAGAGTAACCTGTAGGTGCTTGGGGTTGATGAGGGCCTGCCTTTGTCAGAGAAAGATTGTTGTAAATGTGCTCCAATGAAGCTGTGCATGCCTGATGGTATTGACAGCATGTTTGGGCATGTTTGTTACCTGTCTGAATTTAGTCGACTGGGAGACATGACCTGTCGAACACTGAATGATTAGCAATCAGCAAGAAGTTATGCATTTGTCCTTTAGAGATCCGCTTAACACATGGAACTTCTAAGATCATGTTATAGTTTAACAAATTGTAAACATCTCATTTTGCTGTTAGTTGCCTGCTGCATACATGTTCTGTAATCTGGTCCAAAGTTGAACACGCCAGTGCTCAACTTCATCCAAGCTGCCACCTTGAGTGTGATGGTGAAATTTGTGACGCACACAATGTTTACCTGTACTGAGAACAGAACCTGTTTGCTCAAAACTTGGCTAATATAAGCCAAATGGCAGCTGAGGCAGTCAGTTACATGTTTAAAATGCACCATGGAAAACATTTATGCTGTAAAAGGCCATAGGGTAAGATTGGTACAAGTGAAGTGTCTTGCCAAAACACTTGATTTTAGTTTCATTCAACTTTCTAAAACAAGTAGTCAGTTACTGATCATGACGTCTTTCCCTGATTTTGTTTTTTGTGTTCATGTATGATCGGATGTATACAGCTTTGTTAGTAACGCACTCAACACTGCCTCACAGCAAAAAGGCTCAATTTGAATCTCACGGCCAACAGGCCTTTGTGTTGCATTAGTGTTCTTGTGCCTGCATGGGTTTCTTCCAGGTGCTCCAGTTTCCTCCCACAGTCCAAAGACATGCAGGTTAGGTTAACTGGCTACTCTAAATTACGGTAACCATAGGTGAGTGTAAATGGCTTTGTTCCTGTGCCATGCATATTGCTGACCTGCCCAGGGTGTGTACTCAGTCTGTTGGCTCCAGCTTCCCCATGACCCTGACGTGGGATAGATGGATGTACAGATGCATTTAACCTGAAGAATGACCTTTCTACAAAGCTTTTGTATAAATGTTAGTTGATGGCCTCAACATCTGTCCTGAGATTTCATTATTATTCTGTTCTTTCCTCTATACAGGCAAATATTGGTTGTTAATCACATGTATGCTACAACTGTGATGGATTGAGATTAAGTGCTAGAGTATTGGATTAAGACTTTACATGAAATGCAAGTCTATGTATAAAATTACTATTCTGCCGCCATGTAGATTCATTTATGAACAATTCACCCTTTCCTAATTTGTTGAAGTTAACAAATCAATCGCGTTGCTTTAATTCAATTGCTGCTGATGGGTTTACTTTATCAGACAGTGGGGGTGGCTTAAAAAAAAAAAAAAAGTACATAAATACAACTGTGAATCTGCTCTTGGCATACTGTTGGTGAGGACTCGGTCATGACTTTCTCAAGTTCAAAGAAAGTCTAAAGTCTTTCCCACACCATGCAATTGGGTGGCACTGGTCTGTTTCCATGGCCCTAAGCCTCTTGCCTATACAGCTAGGGTTACAGGGGCTGGTCCTCTAACTGTGAGTTTGGCAGTAGGTACATTTTTGATTCTTTTGGTGTTCAGAGTTGGTGTTTAAATTATTGAACTTTCCCATCACAAAGTGGCATTTTCAAGCTCATTTGGTCAGTGCTGGAAATTTCCATTATTTTGGTGCCTACACTGAAATAGTCTGGGTTGGGCTGGGTGTGAAGAGAAGGAAAATAGTCTTCAAAACAGACATGCAGTCAGCTATTTGACCCTAGTCGAGCTGTTTTCAGTCCTCATAATTGGAGTGCAAATTTAGGCAAACCACACAGCTGAATGATTCAGTGAATGGATCTTAAGGAGTCATTTTAACGGAGCAAATTAAATGACTTGCTGCGAAGACGAGCTCTAGTGCTGATGATTTTCCATGGTGCTATAATGTTGCAAGGTGAGTCACATACTGCTTACACTCCTGCCTGCTTTTCTTACGTTCCCTGCATACCAAGTCATCTCATATGTATGTAATGTGCTAGCCCATGGGTGTGCATGAGGCAGCATACGTTACACAGCCTTGCCTCAGTCTAATCAATATTTGCATTCTTTCTGAAGCAGCTGATCCTGAAGTCATGTGGCATGATCAGGATCTATAACATAACATCCTCTCAGTTTAGTGTGTGGGTTTGTTTTCACAGCTTAGTATTTGCTTTCAGTGCAGGTCTGCTGGCAGGAGTGTCAGGCAGCTTCAGGTATGCTTGCTGTTGCAGTCTGAGCCTTTTTGATGTGCATGACTGCGGTGTGAGTTGGATAGACGGGTGGCTGGTTTTTGATGTTGGCAGTATGGGAAGTTGAGGTGCTTTTCAGCTGCAGGTCTGGATTTGAGGTCAAACTTGCGTCACACCACTCGAAACTCTTGCTCAAACGTTATCAGCTGCCACCACCACTGTGTCCTCACCACTCCCTTTTTCATTAACTTCTGAAGAAATTCTCTAGTCTTGGGCACATCATCTAGCGCTCTTCCCAGCCGAGCCCTTTGATCACCTTTCAACAGCTTTGATCACACCATTTCACCTTTCTTTTCCTTCTGCCCTGTCTTCTCCCTTTGTCTTTGACACTCTTCTCACTTTGTGTAGTCTTTGACACTACTGCAAATATGACAGGATTTAAGGTACTACACAATGCTCTCTGCTCATGTATGTGTACACCTTGTGCCTTGCTAAGTGGCTCTGTTCAGTGTATCTGCATCACAAACCATGGCTCATAAGTCTCCTTTGGTTCGTTTCAATTTATGGTAAAGGATTTGAAGGCATTTTGTATGTTTCATGTCAACTTGTTAAAGTGCTGCAATATCAAGTTTTGATAGTATTTCTAGCTGTGAAGTTTTAATGTAATGCCTCAACACTCCTCCCCTCCCCCCTTGTATGAAGCGGTCATTGATTTGACCATGTGTTTTCAACCCATAACTGATCCAAAACACCGTAAATTGATGGAAAATCAATAAGATTAGCTGGTTTTTCACAATCTGCCAAGACTCCTCGGGAAGATCCAAAGGGGTGCATGACATCACGTGTAACAATTCAGGTATTGACTTCGTTCATGTGTGCAGCAGTGGTTAGACTCGTCTTGATATGGAATCACATTTTGAAGAGAATTCTGATGGTGATTGGGATTCTTGTATGTCAGATGAAGGTGCAGATATCAAGTATTTTCTAGAGTAAATGGTCCTTTTTCAACCCCAAGACAAACTGCCAGTTCAGTTCACAACAGTCTTCCTCTGTACCATGTGTGAGATGGAGAGATAGAGATGTGCAGAATGCAGTGGTTACTTTACTTTTCATATTTTTCTGAACAAAACTAAAGTCTTGCAATATTGCAGTCTGAGCATTAACATGTTTCAGTTAATAAATGATTGCATGTGTGCATTTTTCTTCCTGTTGGTGTATCAGATATGATGGGATGTCACGAGTATGTAAATGTTGCTCATAATCCTGCATCTGGCGCACTGTTTGCGATATGGGAGGGGGGAATCGACGAACTGATCAAATGGCGTTTATTAAATGAATGGGTTTCTTTTTGCTCCAGTAATTCCATGTGGTCGTTCTGGTGGTAAACACTTGATAAATCAGGTTTACTAGGTGCCATCTGCTTTGTTTGCACAAACTTCACCCAATGTCACTTGAGGGTGTGTTGTGTGGGTTTTTTTTTTTTTTTTTTTCTTTAATAAACGTGTGGTTTCATATGCATGTTTTCACATACTTTCTACTGGTACTGCAGCTGGGCTCGACAATGTTTCACAGTATATCACTTGTAAATCATCACAATGTTCACACCTGAAGACGATGTACTTCGATGTAGGATAAATTAGGAACACCTTTCCTCATGAATCTGCTCATTCACAAGGGAAAAAAATGTGATTGTGAATTTGGCTGTGGCATGTTTGTTAAAAGCAGACCGACTGACTAGATTGAGTGTTTTCAGAAACTGCTGATCTCCCACACAGCAAGTCTCAAGAGTTTATACAGAACAGTGCAAAAAAAAAACAACTATCCAGTAAGCGACCGTACAGCAGGTGGAAGTGCCTTGCTGTTGAGAGGGATTAGAAGAGAATGGTTAGACTGGTTCAAGCGGACAGTTGTTCAAATAACCACTCTTGACAACCGTAGTGAGCTGAAAAGCATCTCGGAACGCACCATAACTGGCACTGAGATCTTCCAGGTTGACCTGCCTGTCTTCAGATGGGTATGAAGGCACGGTCATTGCCCAGAAAGTCACCCTGCTTAGGCAGCCTCTTCTGAAACGGAGCGCAGAGAGATCTTTGATCAGATATTTTGAAGTATCTGTAATAAAGCTATTGTTTGTGTGGAATAGTGCTTCAGGTTTCAACATAAATATTCAGTAGAGACTTTGCCGACGTAAGGTCTCATATTTATGCACGCTGTGGCTTTGATCTACCGTATTATGACCGTATAATGCTTCATAATGCGCGTCTGTAATGTTTATCATCACTGACGGTTGAGAGAACCTGGTGGATGTTCAGAACTAGTGAAGGTGCACAACCCAGTCCGAACTCCACCGGCGGGCGAGCCCGTCTCCTCGTCATAAACCCACACTGTCATTTGCTCAGATGAGTTCACACCATCATTTGCTCAGATAATTCCACCGAACTGGCGAGAAGTGCAGCCTAATGAGTAAGAAACCCTGGAAGCTCATGAGCCTTGAAAGAAAATCAAAACAGCCATCGCCTTTTCCTCTCCTCCCTGTTAGAAATGGCCTTGTTTTGTTTTATTTTGGAGAGAGAAAAAGGCCCAGGGTTGACATGCCGGGTAACATCGCCCGAGATCAGCAAGTTGTTGTTGTTGTTGTTGTGCAGTTTAACAGAACCCAACATGTCCCGACACGATTTTAATTGCCGCTGGGGCCGTGGTCATTTGCGCTGCGAGAGGAGCTCGTTATGGAAATGAAGGCTTGTCACTAGGCGCTTCAGAACGAGGCGACCGCTGCACGAACCCTTCCCTCATTGCGACAGGTCTGCCTCGTTATGACTGACTGGATGAGCGTGACTTTTTCATGACTGTGGTGATGCCGATTTTTGATTAGAGACCCCAGGAGGCACAATGGCCTGGGAGTGGATTTGAACTAAAAATCTGAACTTTAATGATTAGGAAGACAAGTGTGGACAAAGAGAATTTATGGTGTCCTTACTGGTTTAGAGTGGGATTCAAATCTGCTAGTAAGGCAGAGTGAATGAAGGTCAAGCCAAGGTCAAGTACCTGGTTTATAGTGGGGCACCATGCTTGTAAAGTGGAGAAAACTTGTAGAGCACTTCCTGGCCAGTTCTGAGATTGGCTGCATGCACGAGGTTTTTACTCGAACGTTTTGGTGAGCGCTCTCCTCTTTGGTCTGGGCTTCCTCTTGGGAATGGGTTGCATTGGTAATGTCATCCAAAGAGCCAACCTCCTGGGATTCCCATGACCCTCCAGTTGAGGGAAAATGTGTTGCTTAGTGAGAACACTCCAATCTGAGATTTTAATGAAGTGCATGAAGGGTCACGCTTGTTGCACACTTCCAGATTGCGTTTGTTTCTTTGCCAAAGCGGTGAGACCCAGGAGCTTTGCTGCTCGACTCTTCTAACTCCGAGCTCTTATACCAATTACGGCACCAGCAACGAACTTTTGCTTCTCTCATTACTTCTATTCATCTCTTTCTCACAGTGGTGCTTTTGGTCCACCTTGTTAAGCAAAGTGAATTGAACATGACTCCTATTGCTACCCCGTTTTGCACATCTTTAGGCTGTTTAAAATGTAACGACAGCCCGGGCTTTCAAATTATTATATCCATTTTAACCGACTGCATCTAGAAGAAAAAAAAAAAAAAGGGAAAAAAAGCTGCCAGGCAGCTCTCTGCCATTCTGAACACTCCTGTCAAACGCTTGCAAGAGTTTCAATCATCCGCTCGGATTTTATATCCTAAGTCCTTTGGAAGAGCTCGTCTCGACTCCGACACGTCTTTGATTCCTGCCTTATTCTGTCTCCGGCTAAACAACCCAAGGTGTAAACAGAGCTCTCTCTGTGTGCGTGTGTGTGTGTTAGTTAAGAAAAGAGATTCTGCCTTTGAAAAGAACCTGCAGCAGATGGGAAGTCCATTGACCCCCTGAAAAACAAAACAAACACAGCTAACCTGGATTATATTTTGTGTGTGTGTGTGTGTGTGTGTGTGTGAGAGAGAGAGAGGATAGTCGATCAATCAGTGTCGAGTTGATGGGATTGCTTTATCGTCACCCTGGGGGCCCTGAAAAAAAGGAAAGGACCGCATGTCGCAGGCAGGAATGAGGCCGTGTGCACAGAGGAGGATGGGAGAGGCTGTTATTCTTGGGTGGTAATAGATGGATCAAAGTGTCTGGAGATGGAATAACCTCCTTACCCTTTTGTTTCTGATTTGAAATGGCCTGTGAAAAAAGCAGCAGCCAAGCAGAGATAGGATCTCATAAATCTCCCTCAAACACAAGCAGGCAGAGTGGATTGGAAAGAGCGAGTGAGTGCGTGCGTTTGTGATCTGCGTGTCGGCCAGAGTGCATTCAGAGGGAGTGTGTTGGTGTAGAGATCCTTTTTTTCTTCTTCTTGATTTTATTGTTATTGACCTAAAGAAGCTCGCCCGCTTGGAGAACGTGTCTGCGACTAGCTGCCTGTTTGGGTGTGTTTCTACACGTTTACTGCAGATGTTTGTGTGCGTGTGTTTCATGTCTCCTTTCCCTTTGTCTTCATGGCTCTCAGCTAATTAGAGCGTGGTGGGTGGGGGTTCCGGGCCCTGTAATTAACACTAGCAAGCGCCTGCTTTTCTTTCTCTCTCTCTCTCTCTCTCTCTCTCTCGGTGTGCGCATACACATGCCGAGAGGGCACCAGGTCACTCCAGCTGGACTGTCTGAGATCTCCTGGTTGAGTGACAGTAATGAGGAGTGCGAGGCGATGAGAGCGAGCGGAAAGTTGGTGCCGCCTCTCGACCCCCAACAGAGCCTCCTGTAGATCAGCTCCTTGGGTAGCTCTGATCCTGTACCACATGACACCCGGGTGTGACCTTGTACTTTCTGTACTGTAAGACACATTTTTTTTTTTTTACAGCATGCTGCATTTGCTGTGACTTGTATAACAGAAGTATTAATAATAATAATAATAATGTCTGGTTATTAGTGTACTTACAGTAGATGCTGTACTCCAGGAGTTATGGGAAGGCAGTTAATTTCATAATAAGATTACAGCGAATAGCTCCAGGGTACGGGGTTCGATCTCAAGCTCTGTGTGTGTGTGGCGTTTCAGATGTTCTCCCTGTGTTTGTGTGGGGTTCCTCTGGGTTCTTTGATTTCAAGAACATAAACAACCTGGAGGTGTGAAACTGTGTGTATGCGATGGGCTGGTGTCTCGTCCTGGGGGGGGGTTCCAGCCTCGTGCTATTGAGGTCTAGGATGTCCATCGATACGTCTGTCTGACTATCTATTCATCATTCTGTCACCTATATATCGGTCGGTTTGCTCACTTATCTTTCTTTCTGTCTATCTTTATTTGCCTGACCAACTATATCTCTCTCCATCTTTCTATCATTTGTTTATCTATCCAACTATCTTCTGTCTGTCTTTGTCAAGCGATATTTCTTTGTCATCTGTTTCTCTGTGTGCATCATAATTTTTGATGACTAGACTACGTTTCCCAATGTGTCCACTTGCTTCTTTTAACTGGTAATAGTATCATTGTCCTTAAAACCCTCTGCTCACTTATCAAGTCGTTTTGGTACTTTTTTCTGATTTTATGGTAAAGCTGTGTGTGTGTGTGTGTGTGTGTGAGATGTACTGTATGTATATTCTGCGTGTGCGCGCGTGAGTGAATGTGGGTCGTTTTGCTGCAGAACCGTTCCTCCCTGCGCACTCTGCAGGGCTCGTGTTCGACACACTCGAGTGTGCAGACTTCAGCGTTTGCTGCCTAGCAGGCCTATTAGAGCACCTTCAGAAACGCAGGCAATTATCTCTGCCTGCTAGTGTTCTCCCCGAGTCAGCCTTTAGCTCCTGCTACATTCAGCCTCGTTTAGCCGCTTAGTCATAGCGTTTAAAGCGATTTATCAAAAACCGAGGCAGGATGTTTTAGGTGCTTTAGAGTAATTAGCCATAAACTCATGTTCTTTTGTTTGCCTGGGTTTGAACCACATGAGCAGCACAGTGAAGCACCATGTGAGGAGAGCTTTGCGTTTATTCTTAGCTCTTTGTTGTTGCTCTTTTGAATAATAGAACGTCTGATAGAATAGTGAGCAGAGCTTTAGTTTGTGTGTGTGAGAGAGAGAGTTATAATCACTTTGAAATCAATTTGGAGATTCAGCACCAAAGCAATACTCCTTTTCTCTTCCTCTCTTTGGCTTCTGTCATGCTAAAGGTTATTGCATGCAAAACAACACAGATGATTTGCCTAATCAGAAACACACCTTCTCGTACATGTTGTACCTTTCCTCTCGCCCTGGGAATGAGACTGAGAAACTCCATGCACAGACTTCTGTGTTCTGTAAGCAGGCGACGGAGTTGAGCATGTTTACTGATGACAGCGGACTGTTGTGAGACTGACCCTTTTATCTCCTGCCTTCATCTTCAGTCACTGCTTTACCCTGGTCAGAGGTCACGGTGGATCCGGAGCTTTAGACGGAACGCTGGACATAAGGCGGGAATGCATCTTGGATGGAATTCCAGTCCATCACTGAACACACACACATGATTTGTGTTTTATGTGTCTTGCCTCCTTAATTACAACCACTGAACACATCAGCAGCATTGACACGAAATGGAAAAAGCAGCAGTGTGTGTGTGTGTGTGTGTGTGTGTGTAGGGTTGGGAGGGAGAAATGAAACACGTAGTTCCAGATAGATGGGGATGTCCTTTATAAGTGTTGCTGGCAGTGAGCAGGGAGAAGAATGAAAAATGTGTGTGGTTTGCAGTTGGCTGTGCTGTAGCTCTGTCTCCATGTCCTTCAGAGTTCCTGCAGCACTTCTGTGCTTATCTGCTTGGGTGGCTGCAGGGATTCTCTCTCTCTCTCTCTCTCTCTCTCTCACTCACTCACTCTCTCTCTCTCTCTCTCTCTCTCTCTCTCTCTCTCTCTCTCTCTCTCTCTCTCACACACACACACACACACACAC
>JAOBAM010000005.1:40442752-40457070 GCA_025212355.1 Notarius kessleri | reverse complement strand
AACGGTGCAGCGGAGTAGTGTCCCAAAGTGTTTTTTTTTTTCTTCATTTTATCAGTGAGCTCACTATATAGTCCTCTGCATAGAATTCCCTAGATAGTGAGTAGGGAGTAGTGAACAAGTGAGTGATTTCAGACACATGGTTATATTTCTAGATCACTCATACTTTAAAATCAATTCAACTTTCTTCAGTAGAGACAAATCAAAACCTATCAGTCAGTCACATTGAGGCAAAAAATCCGATTTGAGTCACTTCAGCCTGGTAACGTGAAAACAGCCATAGTACAGTCGACGTGAAAGGGAAATGCTTTCAACAGTACATATTTTTATATTACATAGACACGACTGGTTTACTGGGAAATATGGCACTTGTATTTTCCATACGAACTACATCCGGGCCATCGAGTGACAGTTTTCTCGGTCACTCATGAGTAAATCGATGAATTATTTTGATAAATTTGGGGACTTTGTGTTTGTGAACGTGTCGATATCATAAAAAGAAAAATCACACATTGGCTTGAAGACATGAAGTTTATTTTCTCGTACTGAAACTCGCATTTTTCATACGAAAAACACAGTACGTCACGGATCTGAGTGACAGATTTAAATAACATTGGCTGGTGTTGAGTGGTATATCAGATATATTCCATTCAGCTAGCATGATACTGAACAAGACGAAGATGGGTTAGTTATCTATTAAAGATTTATATATTTATCTAGATCATTTATATTTGATTGTGATAAGATTTTGCATGTGGATTTTTGTCCTTTTGGCACAAAATCAACCCCATAAATCAACTCCCCATGGCTCCGGATGAGGAAATGCATTTTCCACGGCTTTTCCTTTTCAACTGCTCATAAAATTGCAGGGATTTAATATTAAAAAAATTCCGCAGAGCTTGCAACGTGGAAATGGTGGATTCTAGAGTTTTATGATTTGCTACTAAACTTTCGAAGCAAAACTGTTAACACCTCTAATAGTCTCTTGGCTCAATTGTACTCTTGGCACAAACTGTTTTGGGGTTGTTGTTTTTTTTGGTCTCGAGGATATGCACCATTCATGTTTGGTGATACGTTTCCTTCCTACACTGAAGCGGTTCATGCAGTAGCATCTACTGTATGTCGAGGCATTTGCAGATAAAGATTACAGAAATTATTTAAAAAAAAAAAAAACAGCAACAGCAATGTGTAAATCATAACACTGTATACAAAATAAAATAAATAAAAAAAAAACGTCCTTCACTATGCCTAGAGTTGTGCTGTGATATGGCCGACACCCTGGTCAGATATACTCAGAGATCTTTAAGGCAGATGAGCGTTAGAACTAGAAGCTGCTTGTCCTCTACCTGTACATTAAGAGCTGAAAC
Source organism: Notarius kessleri (assembly GCA_025212355.1). Taxonomy (NCBI): domain Eukaryota; kingdom Metazoa; phylum Chordata; class Actinopteri; order Siluriformes; family Ariidae; genus Notarius; species Notarius kessleri. The sequence goes on along the minus strand of JAOBAM010000005.1, from coordinate 40,455,706 downwards.
ACTGCCATTTGAAGCTTTATCCTACTGAAGCATTGTGAATGCACATGATATATGATATGATCCAGATGCATTAACGTATGCACAAGTCAAGTTAGCTTGATAGAAAATGGCTTGTTTTCACAGTACGTTCCCCCCACCCAGACAGCTTGTTGATAATTAAGGAATTTCACGCCACTGAAAATGTCATAATTAATTAGTTTGATCATCGTAAACCAACATGTTGATAAAGTGTAAAAGCTGAAGAGTAGCTGCCTTCACGAACACTTCTCAGAGTGCTGTGATTGTTATTACTCTCATATGTTGGTAATGCTGTCTCGTTTCATTTGGATTTAATTCGTCATTCACAACCGATTCAAATCAGTGCGACGTTGTTGAGGGATTAACGTCAGACCCTGCTTGAAATTCGATTCGAATTGAATCAAGGTTGTTTCAGTGGCCGGGGCCTTTGTGGTGTGCAAAAGAAAAAAAAAAAAAATTACACATGTACAATACTTCTGCTGGATGATCCTCGATTGGATTCCTACTGCAGGTAACGGTAGACTTTAAAGCAGTGGTTCCCCGAGTCTGCCACGGCCACGTGTCCTTCGGAGGTCAGGGCCAGACCCTGAGGGCCATACAGCGGGTCTGCTGAAGTGTTGATGTAGGACAGGAACGAGCCTGAGCTGTCAAACACCTGCAGCACACATACAGACACAATATATAGTCAATAAGCTACGGATCACTATTTTATCTGTTTTAATTCATACATGCAGTCTAATTTGTTCTGAAACTCATTAAGACCCCAGGAACAGTGGCGTCGTTAGGCCCCATCACTCAGGGCTATAGCTCTGGGTATTTTGAGCCTAGCCCCGGGTATTTATGCCCTCAAAAAAGTAACCGATTAATAGAAAACAACTGACTGAAACAGATCGGAACTTGACTTGCAGCATCTGAAGACAGAGGGGGAACACGAGGGAAGCAGTGATGGGGAAGAGGGACATAATTGAGCGCTGCATATTCAAAATGTTGGTAACTGCCAACAGAAGAACATTCAGAACTGGTTGGAAGATGACTTAAAAAAAATAAAAATAACTAACGTTGGATTTTTCAGGATGAAAACATAAGTCAGTCAGTCATCGACCATGGGTGTGTATCTAGAATGGATCAACAGTGTAACCTATCGAATTATGTTCATGCACAGAAACTGCTACTTGTAGCCTGGTTATGTTGAGTTTCCAGCATAGGGTCCGTATGATTAGCGTGCCAGGCGAGCTCAAAAGTTTGAGCAGTTTAATGAATATCTACAGTAGGGGTCTATTTTTATTTTTTACTTTTTAATGAGGAAAAAACATGAGATATCTTACGATAATACACACATGGTCCTCAAAATTTTTTTTAAAAATTACAAAATCATGAATTATTAAAATAGTCATTTATAGCCTAGAAAACTGAATCACGAATTGAAAAGATGGTTCTTCAAGTTTGTTCTGAACGCCAAGAGGGAATTGCATTGTTTTGCTTCTTTCAGTAAAGCGTTCCAGTTCTTAGCTGCTACGAAACTAAAACTATGTTTTGCCATTGTCATTCTTACTTTTGGCAAGATGAAAATGCAACTAATAAAGTTCCTTGTTTGCCTGCTATGAGTATCACTGCACTTGTTGAACATCCTTCTAATATAGTCCGGTGCCATGCCATTCATGGCTTTGAATACAAGTAATAATTGTAAATAACTCACTCTTTTATCAAACGTGATTATTTTTAGTTCTTTGAAGAGTGGTTCTGATGGTTCATCCCATTTTTTATCTAGAATTATTCTTGCGCATCTTTTTTGGAGCCGGATTAGTTCCTGGGTGTGCTGTTTTTTTTATCAGGGACCCCCAGGCGACTGCACCATAATCCAGTAAGGGTTGAATCAGGGTCTTGTAGTAAAGAGTTCTGGCTTTTGTAGATAGGAACTTCTTAGTTCTTTTCAGAAGACCAAGTCTTTTGGAGACTTTACTATGTATGTATGCGATATGGTTGTCCCAAGATAAGGAGCTATCTAGTCTGATGCTGAGGAGTTTGCCATTGTCCATGCTGTCAATTAAATGTTAACCTGCTGTTACATTTAGATCGCATCCATTAACCTTTCTTAGATTTGGTTTACTGCAGATAAGCATTGATTTAGTTTTACCTTTATTCAAAACCATTTTGCTTTCCTTCGCCCAACTACAAATTTGGTTGAGTTCTTCACTAAGGGAGGATTCGATTTCATCGATTGTCTTTCCACAGGCAACTTAAGTGGTATCATTGGCATATATCTCAAGTGTGGTGTTAGACACATCAAGCGGGAGGTCGTTAATAAAGATGATAAATAACAGTGGACCAAGTATCGAACCTTGAGGTACACCAGCGGCAATAGGAAGAAAATCAGACAGTTTGCCATTGATAACAACCTTTTGTTTCCAATCTTTAAGGTATGACTTAAACCAAGTCAGCGCAGTACCCTTTACACCGTATATTTCAAGCTTCCTCAGTAGCATATCATGATCAACCAGATCGAAAGCCCTGCGGTAGTCAATGAGATTAAGTCCACACATTAGTCCCTGATCTATGTTATTGAGAAGACTGTCGACCAACTTGACCAATGCTGTATCACAGGAGTGTAGGGCACGAAAACCAGCTTGGTTTTCATTCAGTAGGTGATATCTGTCAAGATATCCATACAGGGATGCATGTACATGCCTTTCCAATATCTTTGACAGAACTGGAAGTATGCTGATAGGCCTATAGTTGTCAACACTTAGTCGATCACTGGCTTTATAAACAGGACAGACTCGGGCCTCCTTCCATAGTTTAGGGAAATGTCAAGTTCGTATACTTAGATTGATGACTGACCAATGAAGGGGCTATTGCAGGGGCTGCAGTCCTCAGGAGCCGAGCACTTGTACCATCCAGACCAGTAGCTTTGCTTACTTGGAGTTTTAGAAGGTAGTCAAGAATGGTTTCTTGGCTGATCTCTGGTATTTCAAACTTGGTGAATTTGGAAAGTTTACTGTTTACAAATTATTTCAACTTGCAAAAGACTCCACTTTGAGATTCTCGTTCTTCACCTCCTTTTCTGTACGTAGATGCAATGGAGACAAAGAATTTATTAAATGCATTAACCATAGCCACAGAGTAATTTATTATGCCAGTTTCGGTTTTCAGTTGAGAGACAGATGGCTTTGGAGACTGGCCGATTGCACCCTTCAGGTGTTTCCAGAAGTCTTTCGCTGAGGAACTCTGCTCGAAAGAATTAAAGAAGTGCTTTTGTTTAGCTTTCCTCATGGATTGAAACGTATCATTGCAGGCGCGCTTGAAGGCTTCCCAGGCGTCCGGGTTGTCATTGGACTTGCAGGCTCTTTCAAGCAGTCGGTCACGTTCGTGAATTGCAGCGTAAAGCGGCGGCGTCATGCAGGCTGGCTGACTCTGTTTCTTTACCCGTTTTCGAACAACTTGGGCATGGATGTTGGCAATGGCGAGAGAGGTTTTGTTCCAGAAGTCTACTGCATCATCTGGGTCACTGAAGGTGTCTAACACACTCCGTGAGGCCTCTTCCAGATCTTTTATGAAGATTTCATCATCCAGATTTTTACAGTCTTGATAAGTGATGTAAATATGTTTTCCGTTCTGGTTTTGCCTTTTCTGGTACTTACGCACAATACCCACCGGTAGGTGATCGGAAAGTACGATATTAAAGACCTCAGTATATGTAATACGATGTGGTTGATTACTGTAAACATGATCCAAGCAGGACTGACTCATCGGTCTAGTCACTTCCTTGATAAGCTGGGTAAAATCCAATCTAGAGAGAGTCTTCAGAAGGCGATGATCTTTGTTTTCTTGTTTTAGAAAATTGATGTTAAAGTCTCCGAGTAGAAGGGCTTCTTTGTTGGAGCCGTAGATCTTCTCTACCAAACACTCAAGCTTTCTATCCATCTCAGCACTTGAAACCAGTACACAGTAAACACCGGCCACAATGATTGGACAATTTGATTTAAATGGGTAGATCTTCGTGCAGAGGAGCTCGACATCATTTGATTCCATTTCTGCAACACGCGAGTACACTAAGCGACATGAGATGTACATCAAAACTCCTCCCCCTTCTTTTCTGAGTTGGTCTTTCCATTCAATGTGGTAAGCAGGAATTCCAAATTCATTGTCTGCTTTCGATGGATCTAACCAGGTTTCTGTAATGATGAGCGCATCAATTCCGGTACGTGGATGATTCATGATGTCCCATATCTGTTCAAATTTGTCATTGTTTAAGCTTCTTATGTTCCAGTGGCATACTCTTACTCCGTATGAACAAACGGTGAACTAGAAGTATCAGAAACTTGTTCCGTAGGGCCAGGGTTCATCTGGACATCATTGGAGAGTGATATTAACAGCATTGCAAAAAATACTCTCTGTAAAATAATGACGCTAGCACGTGCGACGGAATTAAGAGGCGCTGGCAGGCGCCAGGCCGAAGAATGATGCTTTATACCAAACTGGGGTATTCCAAGTTTCAGCAAATCTTCCATCGCAAATAACTTTGATGCAGATAGATCAGCACCAATTGCCAAGCCAGGTGTACTTAGCTCTTGAAGGGTCAGCACTATGTATAATGTTATGCAAATGGTCTTAGGAGTCATCTTGGATAGATACTTCTGGTGAATGAAGTGGTGGTCAGGTAAACCGATTTAGCTGCCATTATACAGAGAGCTAGTGAAACTGTGTCTGACTGTTTTCGCAGTTTAGAGGCCAATGCATAGTCAAGATACCTTCAGAAAGTTGCTCTTTGTGATGGGGTAGAAACTTACACGCTAGTAAAGGAGGATTTTTTCCTACGAGTTGGAAAATTATCCATCCGTTGAATTCCCCAATGTCTCAAACTACCTGGTGCTGCAGATATCGTTCTACACGGACATACAGATGAAAAACCTGGAAAAGCATGGAGGAGTATAACTTTTTATATGTGGCTGGGTTAAAGATCTGGGGATCAGGACACTACAAGATAACTCCTGTATCGTTTATGCCCAGATAAGGAGGAATTTCTGGGCTGTCTATGCAGATGTTTGCTAGGACGCTACAAGTTTTAGTATCAGGTGTAAACAAACCACAGCTGCTCAATTCTCAATCTTCCCTGCTCTTCTCTTCCAGGTAAATCATTCACAAAGACCCACAGAAACCCCTTTAAAGACCTGGGGATTGGTGAAACAGGACAGACACATTATCATGGCTCACTGAGACTGCATGGCCGAGGAAGCAGTTTCATGCTGTTAATTAACTTGTGACCTCTGCTTTTGTGTTTATGTGAATCATCTCGATTATCTTATCGATCTAGTTCAGTGTAGGAGCCCAATCTACATCATCGTCCTTGTAAAGATTGTTCGGACATCCTGATAAATAAAGTGAAAACATGCACGTTAGTTTACAATATGGCGACCACGATCAAACAGGAAACAAACTAAGGATTGAAGTGTCTCCTAAACTTCAAAACATCACGAAATAACAGAAAATGGTGAGAAAAGTCATTGATTTGCGAATCCAAAGGAAATAAATCAGAGGAATTTACAAACCTTTCCTGAAGTGATAACTGAAAACTCGAGTGATCAACTCGGCTCCTTTCCATCACAGCAAAAGGTTCAAGCATCACTTTTCTCGTCGTCTTTTGGTAAAATCCTTTGCTCTTGCACCCTTTATGACTTCACGGGGAACCTGGAAGAAACTTTTATCAGTTTCATGGTTTGTTTGATTTGAGCAGCCCAAAGCGTACGGCATTTTAATGACTAGCAAAGTGATAGTAACACTTTGTGAACAGTGAGCTCAGCTGACCACCACTTCATATCTTGCATATCTAACGAGGCGGATGTGACGTCAGCTACAACCCACTTCAGTATTTTCTTCTAACAGTGTTTTATTCTTTAATTAATGTGTTCCTGTGAATCAGATTCTCTAAAGCTACAATGAAATTTCTTACACAAATCCCCACCACCTCCTGAAGGACGTTTTCCCCTTATTGTGTTAGTTCATTTCATTTCACCAGGGGCTTGGCTCATTAAAAATTGAAATGCCCTCAATGTGTAAAGACACACAGATGCACGCACACATGCCTAAAAGTGGAATAGGACACCTCCACTTGTTTTAATAAAACAGCCAGAGAGGATCAGCGTTAATTTAGCCCTACGCAGCCAGAGACAATCTCTTCATGGCGAAAAGTAGAGAAGACTCAAGAGACTCCTGTGGCTTAGATGTGAAGAATTTATGAAGGAGATGCAGAGAGGATAGAAGGATTTTCTCCCCCTCCTGAATATTAATATGCAATGCACCTTATGTTTACTGACTCATTATTAGGTTGAGCCTCTTGGGCTCCTGCTACATGTTTAATGTCGCTGCGCATAGATCAGGACGGAGCTCGGAAAATTAGCAAACTAATTAATGATGGATCAGTGTTGTATTATTGATGGAAGTGTGTACACATCTTCAAAGCCAGGATTTAAATTGTTGATACAGTCGGTATCTAGGGTGATGGGAGGGGTGGGGAGGGTTGCACTGCGGATTTCAGCAGAGCGAGGAAGGTTGTAAGGACACAAAGAAAAGGTACATAGGGCTAAACTGGCAGCAAGTAGAACAGTGGCAGGCCTCATGAAGCAAATGTCAAGAGGGTGAACTCTTGGTAACATGTTTCAACACCAACATGACAGGCCACTACCAGATCTCTCTCTCTCTCTCTCTCTCTCTCTCTCTCGTTGCAGACCAAGAGGACCACTCACTGCTCCAAGAAATCCAGAAAAAATATTAGAAAGCATCCACAATACAGCATTGCAATGAAGTTTGATTGAAGACGCTTGTAAAATAGAGACGTTCTTACATTCTGAATAGTCATGATTACATTATGCAGGAAGCTTTTGTGTGTTAAAGAGTACAGTCTTCATAAAAGCATTCTTTGGTCGAGTTAAACTTGGTTTTATAACAAAATGATGCTGGCTGATGTTCAGTTTAAATGCTATTGGTACCAAAAATGATGGACGACAAAATACTAGCATGTCCTATACGTAGGATGACTGGATAGAACAACGCAAAACTCAAGGCACAGCTACATATATGGTCATGGTGAAGCATCAAAGAAACATGCTAATGGACAGACAAAATATCCTCAAGCTTACTTTGAAGAATGTGTGATCATGTGGGTTGGGGTTTTTTTTGGCACGAGTATGTGGAAGTCTTGTTGTTGCATATATTTTCATCCTTTTTTTTTTTTTTAAAGTTTGTGATGGTACAGTGGTTCAGTGGTTAGCACTGTCACCTTACAGCAAGAAGGTTCCAGGTTTGAACCTCACAGCTGACAGGGACCTTTCTGTGTGAAGTTTGCATAGGTTCCTCTGGGTGCTCCAGTTTCCCCCACAGGTCAAAAGACATGCAGATTAGGTTAAAATACCCAGCCACTGGGGTTGCACAAGCCAGTGCATACTTGGTGCCGGTCCCAAGCCCGGATAGATTGGGGAGGGTTGTGTCAGGAAGGGCATCTGGTGTAAAACCTGTGCCAAAAAACGAAGGCCCAGTGTGAGATTAGTGTGAGCTAAACTGGTTTATGAACCTTCTGAAAATGAAGTAAATTAAAACTTGATTTTTCCTGTTTGTTTTTAACTCAACATGTCCTTTAAATTAAAATAGCAGAAAAACTTAAACCTCACCACTGTTTAAACTTGGCACACAGAATTTGGGTATAAAATCCCATCCTGTAGACGTAAAGGTCCTCCAGAACGCCACTGGTGAAGGACCAGAGACACGTCCATCATACCTAAGGAGCAGTAGGTTACAAGGTACCCACTTAAATGTCTAAATACAGATGTGATGTTTTGTTGGCACTCGCAGTAGTTCCAAGTGTTTCTTGTAGGTCTGCATTACAGAAATGCTGCAGCATTCAAAGTGAGACTGACTGCTCCTAAGATTCTCCTGGAAAAAATGTGTGAAAAGTTCATCATTATCCAATCAGCAAAGAGGTGATCAACCAACACTGTTAGGACCACAAGAAGAAGCACTCGCATCATAGTTCTGCTGAACCAAAGTGATGATCTATAGACTCTTACCTTGCTGAACTTTGGTGCTGCTGATGAGAGTGGAGCCAGCACAGACTTAAAGTGATGTTCATGGGTGACGTTACCTAAACATCACTGCAAGTCTTAACTGCCTCGCTCTCCAACATTAATGTGGGCATTATGGGTCCATGAAAATGTTCTCAATTAAATCTGAATATGTTCATATATACATACCAATGTAATACATCTATTCAACATACAGCTACACTTTAATGTTGCTTTGCCATTTTGCATCTGATTTAATCCACAAATCAATTTTGTCTTTCCAATTTTTGTATTCAAACCCAACTGTGATGAATTGCTTATTCAGGATGAAGCCCCTTTCTTCTTCTTTTGCTTCCCTCTAAGCTCCACTCCAGCTATAGGTTAAGTATTAAATATACTATGAACCTTGTATCAAATGTCTTTAACAGAAAGTTTACTGTTTCTTTAGATACAATAGTACATAATTATTGAGATGTATATTGAACTTATTGTGAAATTAACAAATCAGCTCCATTCTTGAACAGCCTTATTAACTTGCAAGATGATGTTTGGAAGATTTCCACAATAGTCTCATTTAGAGGTCTTCGTCTCGGCATAGTGAACCAGCTCAAGCTAGGTCTTGTAATTGCATTTCTTTTCACATTTTGGTTTAAAACTGGTACACTTTGCTCAGGTACCTGTAGAGTTAGCAGTTGATAGTTTTGTGGCCTTTGAGAATATGCACACCTCCTCTGTTATAGATATTATTCCCAGATGCTTCCATCAGCACAATAAAAATACATCCCTGGAGATCAAAATCTTTAGCAGTTAACATGATTTAATCTCACTTATACAGAATGAGCTCACCTACTCAATGAAGTCAATGAAAGCCAAAGTCAATAAAAGTCCATTCAATGCCATCTGTTCTATTCCTCCTTTTCTAAGATGAACATGTGCTGGTTTAAAAAATGGCTGGAGTTTGTCAGTTGTGAAACTGATGCACGACTGCTCAAAACTGTAAAGAGAAACAAGCTAAAAAATAATATACAGTACATCATGCACAAATAGTGTATTCCTTTTATTAGATCCTACAGAATGTGTTGGTGAACTCCCTATAGGATTTTCCTAAACAATAAAAGAAAGCACTCACCTCAAGGAGCTCAAATCCGGCTATGTCGAGAAGTCCGATGGTGGTCTATGAATTGGTGAAGGAGGGATGTGTGGAGTGACTTATTGGTTTTGCGTACAAACTATTGAAACATGCGTTCATCAGTAGCTTTGTTCAGTGTGTCATCAGTGTAGGTAACCTGTAGATACAGAATTAAAAAAAAAAATTATGAACTTGCCCTGCACAGAGAGATAAAAGGTGAGAAGAAAAAGAGAGACCTACAGTCATGATGCAATTTATTATTAACCTCACACGTAATTATAAGATAAGATAAGCCTTTATTGTCTCCATTCATCTTGGGCAAACGAGAGTCTGACATGAATACACATAAAATCAAAAAACACATTTACACACTACAATAAAAACCCCTCACCCATACATAGACATACAATCAAAAACACATTTACACACTAAAAAAAAAAAAAACAACACACACACACCAGTTCTTCCAATACATTCACCACCCCCTCCCAACCCCCTCACCAGTTCTTGTTAATTATACACCGGGATTAGCGTGAAATAAAAAATTGGACATTGGTTTACGTTTTAGCATGTCATTTTGTGCACTGTCAGCTATGGAGTAGATATAAGGTCAAGCATCTGAGCTCACTCTTATAATCAGAGATGACATCAGCAGTGTAGACTGGTCACCATTTGTTAGGGTTCTCTCTCACACAGAACAGCCGTGAGGAGGTCCCTAGGGAGGATGCACGAAGAAGGGGACCACATAGACACGAAGACGAAATTGTTCAGAGAAGAAACGCTAATAAATGAACAGTGATATGAAAAAGCACTAGTTGGTATTTGTATATATTCTGATGTGTCAGATGGTCTCCATTTTATTAGGCTTCAAGAGCTGTTTAACAATAAAACTTATTTCAATATTTCATTTCTGTCTTAAGCCAGTGTGAATCTAACTCACACAAATCATCCATGCAAACCTATTACAGTAATAAGGCTTTAAAAAATTGCTACACCAATCGTGTCATACTACAGTATTTATATCATAGCATATTTTTACTTATCAGTTCCCAATTCCAGTTCAATGACATTTGGCAGTTATGTGGTATACTTTTACCATGTTTATGTTTACTTTGTCATATTATGTGTTCAATCTTAAAATGATATAATTTAGCCTACTAACCCTTCCATCTTTCCATCCGTTTCCTTTGTTTTCATCTCCACAATGAGGCCTCCATCTGATCAGGGGTCCAGACTTGTACCTTTCTTGCAAACAGAGAGCAAAATGTCAGTCGCTAAAACAACACTGAGAAAGATTTCCATTATTTATGGCTTTACATCATTAGATAACATGATATAATAAATAGGCTACATCCTGTGCATGTATATCAAAATGGTAAATCATAAAACACATTTTTATATTTTGCACAGAAAACTAACAAAATGGTTAATATTAAATTTAAATTCAAGTAGAGACGGCGCCGATCCATTGAAAATGACCGGGTCAATATCAGCGAAACGGCAGATCGGATACTGGAGGGGAGAAAAGAACTAAGCTGATCTGATCCTACAAATCTATCCTGAAATAGAGAAACTAAAGCAGGTCATGATAACGACACACTGACCAATGTTAACGTAGCTTATGTAAAAAAAAAAAAAAAAGTAAATTATATTTCTATTTCTATTTAATAATCATATGTACAATCTACGTGATTTTTGTGTGAAATTAAATTTAAAAAGCTGCAGTTCTGTGTGTCATGGATCGACATCGGATGACATACAAGCTTGTATTGCTATCGGAAAAGTAAAAAGCAGTAACCTCTAGTGGCTGGTCTATAGGCTACACAGCCCCTAAAGTCCCAGAAGGTGGTTAAAAAAAAAAAATAATAATCTCGTGTACGTGTTATTATCATGTAATAACATATACACACAATTTAAAACAAAAGAAACCTTTTCAGGATTGTCGGGCTCCATGATTGGCCTATTGAAGAAAACGTTTAATTTTTATCTTTATTTGAAAAACGCAAACGTGCAAGCCGCACGTCATTCATCATACGTTTATTGTTCATTCTAAAAGGTCGAAGATCTCTGTGCTTCCAAAGTCTCAGGTTGATGAGACAGTACCGTCCAAACCCTGCAGTGTGCACAGCTCCAGGCCGCGCCGCACTCCTTGTCACTCTGCTCCACAAAGCGGGACACAGTAAACACTCCTGATGTCCTCATACACACCTGCACACATGTCCAAGTCAGAGAGCAAATATAACACTTCGGAAAGAATGTCGCATCTCCTGCAGGAACAGCCTTAAAATAAAAATATTGGAATTTATATGAACGTTCGAGTCTCAAAACCACATCCCCTGTGTGTGTGTGTGTGTGCGTCAGAGTAGCTAATTGCGCAGTGGAGTGCACGTGGGTACTGACCTGCGGACGGCTCCCGGTGGCTCGGCTTGCCCCAGGCGCGCGCTCTGACCCTCTTTTATTGCCTCCCTCAAGGTCAGAGTGGGGCAGAAAGGGGAGAAACGCGCGCGCGCTCTGACCCGCCAGCTCCGCGCTCATTGGCTGTGCGTGCGCACAAAAGGCCAGCGGCATTTTTATCTGCGCTCAGCTCTCTACTGTACTGCCGACTATTTTTAAAAGCCGACTGATGTTCGCCGTGTGCTGAGCATTTCTACACCGATCTCTGCATTGCAATCAAGGTTAAACCAAGACCCTGACAAAACACGCTAACATGAAAGCAGCCATCAATTAGCACGATGCCCTTTGCACAATGTTGGCAATTCCTGCTGCATGACAGCAATTTATTCACTTATTCACATGTCCCTTCATGTATAGGAACCGTTCGGTCGATCATATACTAGATCGAAATATTTGGATGCAATAAAGACGGCTTATTATTCCACACACACACAAAAAAAAAACCCTGTAAATATCTCATCTCATTATCTCTAGCCGCTTTATCCTGGAAACCCACGCAAGAATGGGGAGAACGTGCAAACTCCAGTATGTTTTATCTGGATATTAAAAAAGTTCTTGAGCTAGCTTTCCTAATCCCCTCTGTGTCATTATAAGAAAAACATCCTTTACACTGGCTAAGCATCATTATTCTGTCCACATTCACTGGATATGAGCAATTGCACGCTCTGATTGGCTACTCTACTACTAGGCTATCAGCTCATATAACGTGAATAGAGCAAAACGAGCGTGTTGCTGAACCAACCAAGGACGAAATAAAAACTCTGCTCCCCCCCCAAAATACAAAAAATCAACAAAATATGGAGGTATTTGATGGTAAGAAGATATCTTTTTTTCTTCCAAGAATTATGATTATCACATTTTTCACAAATTGCTACTGTCATTTCACCGGTTTGTTCACATTCTAAGCGGATATGATTTTGTTGGATGTTTTGTATGAAGTTTTTATTTATTTTATTTGCAAAAAAAAAAGAATAAGAATGCCCTGCTTCTCAAAATCCAGTGAATGTGGATATAATAAGAGTTACGTTACATTACATGGCATTTAGCAGACGCTGTTATCCAGAGCAACGTACACGCCGAGTCAGCTATAAGCTATGTACGACAAGATTGAGTGGAATAACTGTCAATTGTCTGGGACTTGAAAAAAGTTTTAGCTTCTTTTTAAAATAGGAATTCATAGTACATGGTGCTCTTTTCAGCCCATCCATCCATTATCTGTAGCCGCTTCTCCTGTTCTACAGGGTCGCAGGCAAGCTGGAGCCTATCCCAGCTGACTACGGGCGAAAGGCGGGGTACACCCTG
>JAOBAM010000005.1:39573106-39583160 GCA_025212355.1 Notarius kessleri | reverse complement strand
CAAACCAACGCTACCGAAAACATAACCTCCTTGGCGGAGGTAATAATAATAACTAGAATGCATTTCTGGAGAAAATGCAAAAGTGTGCTTGCTCAGGTGCGCCGCCATGGCGACCCGGCAAGAGAGGCGACCACACGCCCACACGACAAGTTTTGTGTCAACATGCCAAAATTTGGGCAAGACACAAGGCGGATTCTCATACGGAGATGACAGGCTGGCAAGGTTCTTTACAGGGACATCCCAGAACGTCACTTCCATAAAAACTTAGATGTAATTCTAAATCAGTAAAGAGATATGACCCAAAACACGTTTTTGCTCATTGTGGCGCCCCCTAGTGGTCAAATGACACAAAACTTGATCAGGGTACATGAACTGGTGCAGAAAGTCATCTCAACAAAGATGGTCTTGATATGTCAAAGCGTTTCTGAGATATGAGCCAAAATACCTTTTTGCTAATTGTGACGCCCGCTAGTGGCCAAATGGCACCATATTTGAAGAGGGTAGTTTGGATGGTGTCCAAAGTCATGCCACTAAATATGGTCTTGATATGTCAAAGCATTTCCATGATATGAGCTCACATCCTGTTTGGTGGCTTTGCCATTGAACTTGATTGGCTGCCACGGGCGAAAGCTTCAACATATGAGAGCGAAATGAATATTATTCATTAGGCATGGAGTGAAGATCATGTGTGCCAAGTTTCGTGATGATGGGACAAAACATGCGGCCAGGGTCACCCGACCTTCACTTTGGACAATATTCAAAATGGCGGAAAATCTAATGAGGCGGAGAATGACGTCGTTGGGTGCGTTGGAATCGCCTAGCTCCAAGGATTCCAATGACACCAGAATTATGAAAATCGGATATATGGATCAAAAGTTACATGCATGAACGTGTGTAAGAATGTGATCAGTTGGTGGCGCTAGAGCGTGAGACTTACCAACATGAAACTTGATAACATCAATCAGGGTCCAGTCCTCCATCAGTGTACCAAATTTCATGACTGTACACCTTACGGTTCGGCCTACAGAAGGAAAAATCTGTTTTTTTGCATCGCGCGCCCATTCATTTCAATTGGGAAAAATTAATCCTTTAAAAAAATCCGGGATCCAGAAAGTGATCCGGCTCACCACCAAAATGTAATGGATTGTTACTTGTGCCGAGTCACACCTCTGGAAAAAATTTCAGAGCAATCCGTTCATTACTTTTTCCATAATGTTGCTAACAGACAAACAAACAAACAAACAAACAAATGCTACCAAAAACATAACCTCCTTGGCGGAGGTAATTAAACAATTAAAATATGACTGAGACTAATATCTATTTTTAACAAAAGATTGAGACAAAAACTATGCCTGAAGAACTCACACTCCAGAAGCAAAACACTCCAAAATAAGTTCCTCTCCTAGCATTGCAATCCGAGTGCTGGCTTGTCCTTTGGGCTTCAAGAACTTGGGAGCGGTCCGAGCTGCCATACGCGCTGATGGATACAAAAAAAAAGGATGCATTAAAACATTCAATAAGAAAGATCAACCAAACACTCACTGCTATACTGCTATAACTTAATGGATCATTGCCACCATGGACAGGAATTTGTGGGGTAGTGTTGGAAACAAAGAGGGATTAATTGTCTTCAGATACATATGGTACTTACACACCTACTCATTCATAGGTTTTTCTGTATTTTCTACATTGTAGAACAATGCTGAAGACAAACTGTGAAATAACATATGGAACATATATGGAATTGTGTGGTAAATAAAAAAAGTGTTAGAAAAAAACAGAATATGTTTCATATTTTAGATTCTTCAAAGTAGCTAACATTTACCTTGATGATGCTTTGCACACTATTGCCATTATCTTAACCAGCTTCATGAGGTAGTCACAGTGTGGGAAATAAGGAATTTTAAGCAGACTATCACAGGACAGACAAGTCTGAAATGTTGTATGTCCATCCAAATTTCAGCCTGTCCAAATGACAGGCCAAAGGCCTGGAACAATGTGGCCGGGGGTCTAAGGCAGGCCCTGGAAGCTGAAGTGCTTTAGATGCCTAGAGATGGCTTCTCAGCTATTTACATGCACATTTTTGTGATCTTCAAAGGCCAAATTACACTAAACCATAGTTGCTAATTACACTGCAAATTGAATATAATTTACAAGAAAATGTCAGAAAATTCAAGAAAAACATGCTTAAAGTTATAGCCAAGAAAACAGTAGTACACACAGGTCAGTTCCATGTCTAGAAAAAAGTATGGGGAGCAAAGATGTTCCAGTTGGTTACAACTTACTGGTACTCATATATAGGTACTCTAATAACACTCATGAAACATTATGTCAACAATGACTATTTTCTCATACTATGTTTATAATAAGTCTATAAGAAATTTAGTAATAAACAATACAACTATTCTTACAGAATAGAGTTAAAAATCTGAGTATGAGATTCCAAGTAACTTTATAACAAAATGACTTTTAAAATGACTCAAAACTAGACATGGTCATATCATTTGGCATTCAGACTAAAATCTGCCGAAATAGAACTTAGAAAATAAAATAAAATAAAAACTCTATTAAAATATAAATCTACATCCTCCAAAGCCTATGACTATGACTGTCATTCTTATTATGAATGAAAAAAATGCACATAATAATAACAACATAACACTGATTGGCAGTTTGGTACTTAACATAATACTGTACTGAAAAGTTTCATGTAAACTGAACTCTTATTCAACTGAATGGATCAATCAGATACTGTCAACCCTAAAACACTAGTTCAACTGCATCATACAATAAAAACAATAGTGAATACTGAGTGTATTATTATTGTCTTATTTAGTGTGCCACTTGGGGAGAGGGAGGTGCCTGTAAATCAGGCTGAGCCTGGCTGATTCGAAAGGTCTCGGGGAGAGGGAGGTGCTTGTACAGTTTGGCAGGGCTAGGACCATCAGTGACCAAGTTAGGAATTTTTAAAGGCTGGCTCGAGCCAGGACTCAAATTAAAGTTTTCGGTTAGCAGTGGTAGCGCAGGGGAGTTTGTGGGTGAATACCAGGCAGAGGTGGGATCATAGCAGGCCATGCCTGTGCTGGTTTGAAAGTGCTCAGGGAGCGGGAGGTGCCTGTAAATTTTGGTGGGGTTAGGACCGTCGGTGGCTAAGTTATGAATTTTTAAAGTCGGGCCCGTGGAGGCTCCTGACATAGCTCGGCTGGAAGTAAGAACTTGGAGGGAGTTTAAGCGTATGTTCCTTGTTGCCTTTTTGGCCAAAGACTATCATGATGAGCTAGCTGAAAGAGTGAGAACCCGAGTTCAACAGGCTGGTGAGAGCATTCAAGACTTTACATATATGTGTATCGAGCTTTGTGCAACTGTTGGAAACCAGAGATAACTGAGAATGAAATTATTAAGCTAATATTGAAGAATATCAACCTTCAGTTAGCAAGTCAGCTGCGGAGCAGTGTAGTGACCTCCATGGATGCTTTTGTTCGTCTGGGGCAGCAATTGGAAAAGGACAGACTCAAAGACAATACGAACATAATAAACAGGTCTACCAATTTCCACAGGCTAAGAAAATTTTTTTTTTTTCAGAAAAATGATGCATTAATAATTCCATTTTCTGCCTTACTGGCCAATACTCAGTATAATCCACAGCTCTTTTGTTGGCAGTGTAAAGACTCTCATTTTCCAGCTAGTTGTCCCCAACTTAATACTGGCAAAAACAAGCAAAAGTCTTCCCACGTTCAGGCTGGGCCTAATAACCCCAATCAGAATGATCAACCCACTGTGAGTATAGTTAGTGAGGTTCATCCAGTTCAGTAGCTTCAGTTTTTCTCTCAAACCCTTCCTCAGCAGTTGACTGTTCCTGTCCGTGTTGATACATGGAAGGGGTATGCACTTGTGGATACTGGTTCCTCTTACACCCTGATAAATGAAAAACTATGGCTAAGCCTGGGGAAGCCAGCACTCAACTCATGGACTGCTTGCCCCGTTTATTTGGCAGATGGTGGGGCACACAAGCCCTTGGGATGGGGAGAAGTTGAAATCTCTGTTCAGACAGTCACTCTTCACATTTCAGTGGCAGTCCTGGCACCTCACATGCTTGCTTTTCAGGCTGTTTTTGGTCTTGATTATCTTTTTCTGAGTGGTTTCCAGATTGATGTTCAGAACCAAGCTTACTGGTTTCAGGCTGATGACCCGGTTTTCTTTTCATAGAAATACCACTGACCTTTACGATTGGTAAGCACCAATGGCACTCTTCACCTCTATAGATCATTTGTGTGAGGATAGATAGCCTTTGACTAGCTTAGAACTTTTACAGTTAGCTTGCCAAGATGCTTGTTTGGATGAACAGGAAAAGAAGCATTTCTTTGCACAGCTACAGAAAACTGCTGATGTATGTACTACGTCTTTGGGACAAATGAACATCTTGACCCATAAAATTTCTTTCTCAAGAGATGTCTATCAAGCAGAAGCCATACTAGTTGTCTCCAACCAAACAAAAAGTGATGAAGGACCTCATTGATGAGATGTTGAACCACCTTCTTCGGCTTGGGCTTCTCCAGTTGTGTTGATACCAAAGAAAACTGGTGGATACTGTTTTGTGTGCATTCCCGCAAGGTAAGCTCAATCACTCACTCAGATGCTTACCCAATACCCACTGTGCAGGAGATCCTGGAGTCTCTTGGTGGTGCAAAAGTGTCCTCTACACTCGACTTGAATAGTGGATACTGGCAAGTTAGGATGAGTGAAGACAGTAAGGACAAGACTGCTTTTATTTGTTGTCAAGGGCTTTTCCAGTTCAAGGTCATGCCTTTTGGGCTTAAAAATGCTTCTGCTACTTTTCAAAGGTTAATGGAGAGTGTTCTGGGAAAGCTGCAAGGAAAGGTTTGTTGTGCTTACTTGGACGACATCATCTTCTATTCGTCAGCCAAACAACAACACTTCCATGACATTGAAGCGGTTCTTGACAAATTGAGGTAAGCTAATCTCATACTCAACATGAAGAAAACTCATCCAGATATCTTTCAAGTTTCTGGGTTATACTATCTCAGCAGCTGGGATTGAGGCCAATCCAGATAAGATTCAGGCTGTGCAGAATTTCTCAATTCCCAGAAACCTTAAAGAGCTTCAGAGATTTCTGGAAATGGCAAGCTGGTATCACCAGTTTGTTTCACACTTTTCCATGGTTGTTGAGCCTTTTAATACTCTTAAGAGGAAAAGAGTGAAATTCCTTTGGACCTCTGAATATCAATCCTCTTTTGATACCTTGAAGGCTCATTTAACTTCTCCACCTATTCTTGGACATCCAAATTTCTATCTCCCATTTTTGGTATATATGGATGCAAGTGATGTGGGCCTAGGGGCTGTATTGGTGCAACAAACTGGCCTTAGAACTGAGGAGGTTTTGGCCTTTGTAAGCCCAACGCTTAACTCTGCTGAAAGAAATTACACCACTACCGAGAAAGAATGTCTCGCCATTGTATGGGCCCTAGAGAAGTGGAAATACTACCTTGGAGGGAAGCTTTTTACAATAGTCACTGACCATTCTTCCTTGGTTTGGCTTTTTAAAACACAGAAACCTAATACCCGCCTAATCAGGTGGGTTCTTCGACTCCAAGAATTTACCTTTGTGGTGGAATATAGCAAAGGGGAAATACAACACTGTTCCCGATGCTCTCTCTCGAGCCCCCTGTGACCAGTTAAGCTCTTTGATTCCTACTTGTTCTGCCTTCCTTTCTGAGAAACCAGATGATCATCATCTGCACTTGTCCATCACAGATGAAGCTGTATGGAAGGCCCAGCAAGCAGATGATCAGATCCAACAGCTGTATCAGTCTGTTGAATCAGGAGAGGTCATTACCAATTCCACGTCAAAGTTTACCATCTTGGAGGACAAAATTTTCAGAGTGGTCAGATTTCCATTTAAGACCATTTACCAGGTGTATATTCCTACTTCTCTGCATCCCCAGCTCCTGAAAATCTTTCATGAGGACCCAATGGCTGGCCATCTTGGACAGTTTAAGACCTCTAAGAGGCTGCAGAGTTTGGTTTACTGGCCTAAGCTTAATCAGGAGCTTAATCAGGAGGTCAATCAGTATGTTCAAGCCTGTCAAGTGTGCCAATGTAATAAACCTGAGAGTTAACAAATGTCTGGTAGACTGGAGCAAACTGTGGTCCATAGAACCTGGGAGATGTTCGGTGTGGATCTGATGGGTCCATTCCCCAAGAGTTCATCTGGGAATAAAATATATATGTGCACTGGTCTTTTGTTGACTATTATTCAAGGTGGGTGGAATTATTTGCCCTGAAGAAGGCCACAGTAGGGTCAGTCGCCCAGGTGCTCATTTGAGAAATTTTGACTCGATGGGGTGTGCCTGATTACATTTTATCTGATTGTGGTAGTCAGTTTGTCTCCTCTGTGTTTCAGAGAATGTGCAAGAAGTGGGGTGTAACTCAAAAGTTGACCACCGCTTATCATCCACAGACCAACCTCACTGAGAGGATCAACCACACTCTTAAGACAATGATGGCCTTTTATGTAGGTGACAATCACAAGCATTGGGATAAACATCTCCCTGAATTTCAATTTTCCTTAAATTCAGCAGTCCATGAGTCCACGGGGGTGACTCCAGAGGAGTTGAACCTCTTTCGTCCCCTCTGTGAACCAATGGATGTACTGCTTTGACCTAGAATGGTGACCCCTGACAATCCATCCTATGAAACAGCAGCAGAGTTAAGTGATCTGAAAGACTATGTGATGGAGAAGTTAACTAGGGCTTGACAAAGGCAGAAGAAAAACTATGATAAAAGGAGGAGGGACTGCCAGTATGTAAACAAAGAATGAGTTTGGTTGAGAAGTCACCTATATTCCAAAGCTGAGAAGGCTTTCTCTGCCAAACTGGCACCAAAATGGCAAGGCCATATCGAATAGTGAGGAGTTTGGGCCCTCTGAACTATAAAATTGTCCGAGAGGATACTGGGGAAGATCTCAGAGTTGTTCATGTTTGTAACATCAAACCTTGTTACTCTTCCACCCAACAGCTTGATGCAGAAGAACATCGAAAAATAATGAATATTTTCAAAGAAGACTGACGACGAGAAATTTCATGACTTTCTTCTGGAAGACCTGGAAGATGGCATGATGGACAAAGGAAGTCAACCACCAGATCTTAACAGTAAAGAGGGAGGAGATTCTTCTGCAGTTGATGCCTCACTTAATATTGCTGCAGACCAGAGGAAGTGCTTGTTGGAGATCTCTACTGCCAACAGTGTTGAGGATGAATTCTTGGGATTTCCAGAGCATGAGTAGCTGATAGTTCAGTTCCCATGATTACGTCTCCCCTGTAGGTCGGCTTGTTGTAGGAGGGAGAGAGTATAGCGATGCAATTTTTAAATTTCCCCCCCTTCCTTCCTCTTATATTGTCACATGCACTCTGTCATGTCCAACCCATGTTTCAATGTGCCAATCACATTGCAACAAAGGCCACTCCTTTTGTTCTTTCGCAATGACGTGATCCCATTTAAAAGGAAGATGGCGCATGCTGTAAGGTTGGTCGGTCTGCTACTCTTCATGAGTTCCTGTTGCTGTGTGCCTTCATGTTTTCCTGCTAGCAAAAATATCCGTAGTCGTACCATATGTTCAAACTAAAGGAGTCTTCTACGGTCATCAGCAGGAGAAAGGAACCAACAAACCCCTGGTTGTTGAAATGAGAAGGAAAGAAGGTTTACCTATTTCTCGCTGCTTGTCTGCAACTGGAAAAAAAAATGGAAGTGTCACTAGTGCTAATTTCACCATGCTAAGGCAGATCCCCTTCTCCAGCATCTTCAAAACTTTGTTCCGGATCACATCCTCCTTGTTAAAAACCCTCACCAGCCGGTGACAACACCAACAGAAGTGGAAGAGCTTGGGGGATAACTGGAACTGGAGCTGTTATCATGATGAGTCCGCGATTGTTTGGGGGAGTGTCAGAGTTGTGAGTAATGAAACAAAACTGACTGACTTGACTAAAATTTTAGTTATTTTGTTTAAAGGTGTATTGTTGTTTTTTTAAACTTCTGATAAAATCATGGAAAGAGGTTGCAAACTGGTGAACTACATTGCTGGATTTGAATAGAGCAGAACTGTAGTGTGGGTTTTCTGAACTGAACTGTGATTATGGGTGTTGGACTGATCTGGTGGAGAACAATATATTTATGAAATGTACAAACGACTGATTTTGTGAATTATTTGGGCTCTTTCATTGTGTGATCTGGTGGATGCTGGCAATAACTTTAATTCTTGCCTATGATTTCAGTACTAAACCTTCTTAAGTGTTTTCTAGATTAAAAGTAAGTATACTACACTAGTTAACCATTGAAACTAAGGATTCATGCAATACTTGAAGTTGATACATGTGTATTTCTTTCTTTCCTTTTTTTTTTCTTTGACTTAATCTGCATAATCCCTGACAAATTTGGTCGTGTTCTATTGCCTGGCACCCCAGCTTATTAGTAAATAAGACAGAAGTGTTACAATAGCCATCCTAAGAGAAGAACTTATGATTTTTAGAAGCAGTTCAATTACTTCAGGTATTATCTGTTTGAATAGACGTGTAGGTAAGGGATCTAGTACACAAGTTGAGGATTATGATGCGGGGATTTATGAAAGTAGTTTGATTTCTGTGAGGGGAGTAAAACCTTCTAATTGCTGAGCGGATACAGCTATATTGTTAGCTACAGGGTCACTTCAATTGGTAGTTTGAAATTTTGTCGTACGTTTTCGATTTTGTCATTGAAAAAAATTCATGAAGTCATTGCTACAAATGAAGTTAATTTCAGAGGAAATTGAATAAAAGAAAGTTGGCATCCTGCCCACCTCTGCTAATTAGCCAGCTTTTACACGAACACCGGATCCAATTTGTTTTAGCATCTGCAGATGGTTCTTGTATCAGCAGCAGGTTCATTTCATACCTCGACTAAAATGGTCTGATGGTGTGTCCCCCTCCCCCCTCTTTTTTGCAAATCTTGGTCATCTTGGTAATATTTCATGTGGAATGAAATAATGCATTAGTGATGCTAATTACCGCTAATTTGAGAGCTCATTAAGGTTTGATGGAAATATTGTGCTTGCACTTGAAAAAGCTAACGTGCAATCGAGATCATTCGGAGCGTTCATCAAAGGCCGCTAATGAATATGCAAACTCTGGTGTGTCAGGGTTACGTCGGATGAACCCTTGTGCGATTGCATCAGAAATTCGCGTTTTGGTTTTTAATCATAACGCATACTGATGTGTGTTAGCCTAGCATATATCCAGGCCAAGAGACATCATTTAGCCTCCTTCATTTGGATTACTCCTTTCTTTATGTACGAGTAATGAGGCCTCCTGAATGGAGGCTGATTGCAGGCTGAAGAAATTTGCGAAGCATTGTGGGGTTGCAGATTAACTGGCATTCGAGACAAGAGCCGATCAAACCTCATTTTTATATGGCGGAGAAATTGGATTTTTAGCGACTGACTACATGTTCTTGTATCGTCCCCTTGACCCAAATTATTTTCAGTTATATCCCGTGTGATATATATTTTCGATAAATCATAAAGTCGTTATCTAACTTACCGGGTGAAACTTCAGACCATTTGTTTTGGTTTCCCAGAAGCCTGGTTGACGAGGTTAAAAAAAAAAATGTAATATACCTGTGACGAGATGGTCAGATAGTTAAATGCATTAAGACAAATGAACAAGTGTATAATTATCTAGCCCTTCCTCCATACTTCCTTCCTCTTTGAAAGGATGGTTTAAGTGTACAGTGGTTTGCAAAAGTTTGTGCACCCCTGGTCAAAATTGCTGTTACTGTGAACAATTAAGCAAGATGAAATGATCTCCAAAAGGCGTAAAGTTAAAGATGACTCATTCCCTTTATATTTTAATCAAAAAAAGTTTTTTAATTTTTAATCTTTTACATTTTCAAAGTGACAAAAAAGGAAAAGGGCCTGAAGCAAAAGTTTAGGCACCCTGCATGGTTAGTACCTAGTAACACCCCCTTTGGCAAGTATCACAGCTTGTAAACACTTTTTGTAGCCAGC
>JAOBAM010000005.1:39373543-39385317 GCA_025212355.1 Notarius kessleri | reverse complement strand
CCTGAGTAAAATTTACTCAAATTGAAGATTTTTTTTTTTGAGAGGGACCAAATGTCATCTGGCGAGAGTAATTACTGCAGTTTGAGTAAGGCAATTTTCCTGTGTATAGTTTACATTTTTCAGTATTTTCTAAAGGTTACGTATATCAATTTTCTCTCAAGCGCAACATTCTCATAATGAATAATTTGTGTGTGGATGTTTCTTTTTGTGCCGTGTATTGTGCTTCACAACTCTGCAAAACTTCTGATTTTGTTCCTTCCCTTTAGTAAATATGAGGAAGTTGTGTGTGTCCAGACAGCTACAAGGAAACAAGATTGTAATGATGACGAATAGATTTTTCTCTTAAAGGGGTAAGTAGGTCCCAACTTTTCTTTTTATAACATTAAAATGCATGTTATAACATTATTTAATTATATGCTTGATTTCTTGATTTCTACTTAGCTTTGAATAAGTTCACTAAATTTCCAGGATGGCTGAAAGGAGTGCTGTGGAAGAGGTAGGCCTATATTTAAATTTCAGAAGCCATTTATCTCCATCACTGTACTGCCAGTAAGAGTATAGTGTTTCTGCGTATTGTCTACATTGGCATAGTATTGAGTCAAGAGAACAAGTGACTTAGCCACTTACCTTCCCTGACCCCACCCTCCATTCACACTGCGTAAATATGAATCTGTTTGACAATCAAAATGAGTGTTTAACCATGGCTGAGCAGATTCACTGTGAAGATCCTTAGTCATAAACCAGTATAATCCAGTGGGAGTGTCCTGTACAATACAAATACAGGACACTCCCACAGCCCTCATGTGACCTGGGCAGGTATTTGCAAAGACTTTAGCATACTTCAGTATGGAAATTGCATAAAGTCTACTAGTATCATGCAGATAATGGAGTACTTTGAATATTCTTAAAGTTTCACAAAGCTGCTGATAATATTGTTCAAACGAACCAGGGGGTCTCAGCTTATAAACAATAATTTTATGCAAATTTTAAAACCACTGTGTAGTAAATCCCTGATGTGGGTGGAGTACAGACGCACAGCAGGCGGGAATTGAAGTTCTTTCAAACTTTTTTATCATATATGTCTAGCTTTTCAGCTAACTCACTCCTACACACATACATTCTGGTTGGGAGCGTCCCTTTTCTCTGCTCTCCTCCTCCTTTTATGCTCCGTCCCTGTAACAAAGAGACACACACACACATTAATTGACAGCAGGTGGAATGACTTAGCCACTTACCTTCCCTGACCCCACCCTCCATTCACAAACTGCTGCTTGGCCACGCCCCTGCTGACACAGCAACTAACCTGGAGAGCCTACTATATGATAAGTAATTTATTGTTATGTAGTATACATGATTGCACGAATAAGGTCATTGTAAATTAGCAAACAACTGCTAATTGCATGTATTTATAGAGAATCATGACCTTCAAAACATTTCATGTGTGCTAATTCAGCTGTAGGCAAACTTCTGGGGCAGCAGTGATATATTTAATAAGGGAGCACACTGGCAACATATCAAGTGAAGTTTAAAAAAAAAGTGCCCCAATAGATACAATAAACCTTTGACATGGACTGGCCCTGAAGACAGCCACAGCAATACTGAACTGATCTAGATGTCTTAACAGTATAGTCATACTTTTGGTGGATTTTAGTTTCAGCTGGCTGTTTTGAGACCCAAAAAAGTGGAAACAAATACAAACCCTCCCTGCAGTATTGTCTCTGAAACAGATGCATGCAACATTGTAAGCGAGAACAACTCAAAACAAGTACAAGAGAAGGAATTTTCAAATTGGCAAGGACCATGAGTGACAGGGGAGTGAATTTTCTTCCTTATCCTGATTGGTTCGATATTGAAGAGGCACATTATTTTTGATTCATACCACCTACAAGAACCAGAGGAAAAAATGTTGTTGGTTTATTTGAAGAAGCTTTTTCTTTTCTTTTTTTTTTGACAGCTGTCATGGAATGAGGAGAACTTAAAACACCTGATGTCACAAGATCTCTGAAATTACTGTCCCAATGTCACTTAATTTCTCTACACACACTGTAATATGGATTGTATTTTATTTTAGTTTGACTGAGTGAACAGGCAAGAAAGAAATGGGGCAATGCAAATACTTCAGTCATATTATATAACATAACATTTGAGGTTTGTCTCTCTCTCTCTCTCTCTCTCACACACACACACACACACAAGAAAAAAAAATACACATACACTCAAAAATAGCACCCAATACTAATCTCTCACTAATTGTTCTTCCTTCATTTCATGTTTACTCTCCTCTGAAGGGTCTTCCCAGGATCTTAGCACAAGAAAATTCTCCCCTTGAGATAGAAAAAAATACAGAGTACAATGAGAGAGAGGGAGAGAGAGAGAGAGAGAGAGAGAGAGAGAGAGAAATAGTTGAAGCATGAGGCCTTTTGGGAGTCCAGTGACCATGATGCCATAATGGGCAGATGCAAGTCTTCTCCTATTTTCATATTCTCATTATGTTCTTAATTAATTCCCAACTCATTATGCTCTCACTGGCTAATTTGTACTCGCTGCCTGATTTGATTAAACCTGTCTCTATGCTAATGAGTGTGTTTTCTCTTCATTGTACTGTTAGCTCTAAGCAAACTGAAATCACGTCAGTGTGTGTGTGTGTGTGTATGAGAGAGAGAGAGCACGTGAGAGAGAAAGCACATTAGCAAAAACACAGAGAAAATTGTGCCTCAATAGACTCTCTCTCTCTCATACTGTCTCTATTTCTGTCTCTTTTTTCCATTTATGTCCCTCATCTCCCTCCCGTTCACCCTTCCTGTGTCTGAAGATGCTGATTTGGAAAGTCTAATGCATGCAGTTCATCAGCAGAGCCTGAGATTTAACAGATGAATAAGCCTCTTTTTATGGTGAGAACATAGCAGAAAAATCCAATTAAAACTTTGTTTGATGCCACACAAACCGGAGGGGGGGATGATTTAAATGTAGGTCTTTCATTTTCATGATAATTTGGAGAAATGGGAATAAAAGAGAAGGACATTTTTAATATAGAAAAGAAGTCGGTCGATAGCATATTAGTAGCATGCAGAAATATCCCTTAATAATTGGATGATGAAAAAATGTTTGAAAGCACTGAAGTGGGAGAAGCATTTGACATCTCTGCTAACGTCAAAGAATGAAAAACACTTCACTGATTGCATGGAATTGATATGTGTGTATGTCAGCAGGAATTTTTCAGCAAGTTTCCTTTGTCATATACAGTAAAGTCAACACACACACACACACACACACATTCTTGTACTTGTACACTCATTGACATAATGCATTCCTGAGTAATAACCATCATAACTAAATACTTAACCCCAAGCATAACCCTAACCTAAACCTAATTCTAACCTGACCCCTAAAACGAAGTCTTAACCTTCAAACAGCCCTTTGACAAAGTGAGGACTAGCCAAAATGTCCTCACATCCCAAAAATGTCCTAAATCTGCTGATAAAAAACATATTCCAGTGCTCAATATGTAGCAAGTACACACACACACACACACACACACACACACACACACACACAGATCTTAAGAGTTAATGCTACATTTTAATTGTTAATGTAGTTAAGGCTACATTGCCAGCATAAATATGTACTGAAATCCCTTAAGAAGTGAGCAGTGATGTTTAATTAATTGTTATTGGTTAAACAGAGTTTCTTTTAAATCTCCTCCAGTCATCTCACTGTGTTTTCGCCATGTAGTAATATTGATGTGCTGGGTGTTATGGAGACTTTGTTGTTAGGCATGGTTGTTTTAATCAGGCACCCTGATATACAGCAGCACACATGGAGAGCTCCCGGTGTAAAATAATGAGTGAAGGCTTTTACAAAAACTTCAAAGACTCCACATGTTTCAGAGCTCATCAGATGCAAGCACTGTTTTTGTTAAGCTGCTCCAGACTGCGCTCATGTTTTGAATCTCATCTATACACTACTCAAGCTGCCCTCCATCAACATTCCTAGAACCTGCCCCCAACACGTCGAACCTTGTAGCTGTGCTACAAAAGCAGAAGACCACATCGGGTTCCACTGCTGTCAACTAAGAACAGGAATCTGAGAGTATAAGTTCACTAGAACTGGACAGTTGAATCCCAATAGTTGGAATAAGAGCACATATTATTTAGGTGGTGGATATTCTCACTGACACTAACACACTAGTGCTGTCTCAGACAGAGCAATGTTGCTGAGGTTTTGTGTATCTTCCTGGAAACTGTATTAGACACACTGTTGTCCTATATTTTAGGTGTACAGTTAGGGACTAGAGCTCTTATTTTATTGTGGTAATCATCTTCTAGCTCTTCATCTGGGTCACTTTCTGACTACAGGAGCATTGTTGGCTGTGTTGAGTGGACTTTTGCTCAACACAGCAGTGATATTGAGGTGTTCAATGCCCCAGCACCTGATATTCTCATACCAATGCCACATAATAACCAGCATGTCGGTGTCATCACTGTATTGAGAATGAAATCTCTACCCAAGCCATGACTGTTTAGCAAGGTTAAGTTTAAAACCATTGCTGTTTCATTAGCGATAAGATGACTTGTTGTGGGTTGATTCCTACACTGAAACATTTGAGGGCTGAAACATCTCTCTCAGTTTAGATAGAAAAACATCCACTAGAAAGGTGGGACAGGAGCTCTGTATATATACTATACATCTTTATACATCTTTATATTGTGGGTGAAAGTGCATGTGGTGTGTGTGCATGTGTGTGTGCTTGTGTATGTGAGAGAGAGAGAGAGAGAGAGAGAGAGAGAGAGAGAGAGAGAGAGAGAGTGTGTGTGTGTTACTCAGAGCAGTGCAATCTGATGGAAGCTAATGCAGAATGACGCACAGGTTTTCCCCCAGGGAGATAACGGGCCATTACTACTGGGATGCTCTTACCCAAAGAGAGAGAGAGAGAGAGAGAGAATGAGGTTGGGGTGGGGTGGGGGTCGTGTGGCCAAATGAATAAATAAAAACCCTAGGCAGAGCATTTTAACAAGAGGGTCACTTCATTAAATACTGACCTCTTTCTTAAAACATCCCTGCAGGAAAACAGAAATCTCTCTCTCTCTCTCTCTCTCTCTGCTGTGTGTGTGTGTGTGGGTTTAGGATGCAGGAGCCTTCTGTGACACTGCAATTAAGACTGCTTACAAAACTAGCCATGTTACTTATCCTAATTATTCAGAGAAACAACCAACCAATAACATAATTTCACTGACACAGAGAGCAAAACCATTCATATTATGTTTTTGCACACTTAGTGTTTTATCCCCATTTTAAATAAAATATAAATATGTTTATATCAAATACATGTACATGGTTTACAGTAGATTTTAGTTTGTAATGTTTGTTCTGAATTCTTGGAATTTCAAGGAGCCATATTATACCCTTTTACAAAAGTCGACACAGTTCTCTGAAGTCTTAATGAAATATCTGTGACATGTTTTTGGTCAAAATACCATAAAGGTAAAGCACCACACCTCCCTTCTCGCCCTGTCTCAACAACCTTATCCAAAATGGCTGGTTTGAGTGCCTGTTCCTTTAAATGATAATGAGCCACTGTTTACTCCACCCCCTCTTCAGCCGGCCATTCAGGTATCACATTCCTCATGAATATTCATTTGTAAAGGCAGTTCTCAAGCCATGAGTGGAGATAAACAGATGAGCGGGTGACATCATTCTAATGAGCTCCCCTTGTGATAGAGAAAGGGAAGCCAAATCTGAACAGCTTGCTAAATCACAAGTTTTCTGAAATAGACAGCCCAAAAGAAACTGACTGGGTTGTTTTATTTCAGAGTTTATGGGTACACACCAGATACCCAAATGTGTGTGCACAAGCACTGAAAAAGTGAGTTTTTCACAGTATATCCCCTTTAACACTTAAATGATGGATGTACGCTAGTAATGCTAATTTTCAATGTGAGGACCGGGGAACCACAGGGGTCTGTGAAGCATAGTTAGTGGATCTGTGATTTTGTTACAGTAGTGGAAATCAAAACCTACCATAAAAAACGTTATTATACAGTGTCCTCCATGATTATTGCCCAGCTCCCGGAAATATTAGAAAAAAGGGTTAGAAATAATCCACCCTTTGGTGAAGTAGCTTCAGCTCACACTGAAAAAAAAAAAAGAGTCCAGATCACTTCTACATCCATTGAAACTCCTCTGAACGTATACTGTGTGCACTGACTATCAGCATCAGTACTTTACAGTGAACTGCAAGCTACACATGGTAAAAATGGCTCTTGTGCAATATACCAACTTACTTGTGCAATACTACCTGGGTAATACTGGTAATAATACCTGTGCAGTACTTACATGTGCAATACCAGTTTGTAATACACTTATGTTAACTTTATTTCTGCAAACCTGTTAATTTATGCAAATTTGTTCATTTTTTATCTCTAAATTTGTAGTTTATTTCTTTTACATATATCTTTTTTTGTATACTAAGTACTTTTGCACTACTCCTTCACTGCCTTATCTTTTTCTCTTTATATATTTTGCTGCTGTAACAATGTAAATTTCCCCTTGTGTGATAATAAAAGGCTATCTTATCTTATAACCGATGCCAAGTGGCACACACATTTCTGCACGTGCATCGGTCTGGATCCATCCCTGGTATGTTATTGGTGTCTTACCTGGTGAATTGTAATCGGCATTCCGATGTGTTGTAGGCTCTTCAGTGTATATTGGAAGAAAATACGGGTAACAAAGAAAACACTGACATTAGAGAACAATCACAGACAGATCAAGAGAGGGAGCATTCGATTGAGCTTCAGGTACGGTCGACCATACTCAAGATAAGAGAATTACTCAGAACGTTTTGAATGAAACTCACTCATTTGAAATTTCTCAAGTTTTAGTTCATGGTAGTTTCAGCTTCATTTTCATTTATGTGCTAGGAATGTGAATTGACAGGAAAGAGAGATATTGCTGTGCAAACAGATGAACCAGATCGTGTTAAAATCCAGACAGAGACCGTTGCCTTCAAAGACAAGATTATTCAGCATTCTTTGTTGGGAGATGAAAGCGTCTCATTAGATGATTTGTTCAAACTCTACTAGCAAAACCACGATGTAAGCGGAGGATATAAAGAGCCGAGTTGCTCCAAGCTTCCACTTATCCACGTCATCGCGTATGTGACTTCAGCAGGAGGCCCATCTGGTATTTTAATAAAAATTAATTTTTCTAGAACACTATTTGGTCTCTGGAAATGAATGAATGACTGTTGAAATCTACAAATACGTAACATAAGTTTAAGAGTAAATCTGCTGGAGGATTCCTTTAACCTAAATGCATGTCTTTGGACTGTGGGGGAAACTGGAGCACCTGGAGGAAATCCACGCAGACATGGGGAGAACATGCAAACTCCACACAGAAAGGCCCCAGTCAGCTGCTGGGCTAGAACCCAGAACCTTCTTGCTGTGAGGCGACAGTGCTAACTACTGCACCACTGTGCTGCCCGATGCTAATTGAATATTTAAATTTAAAGCACACCCCCAAAATCAGCCTGTTTAATCTTACAAGAGTTTAATATGTTAAAATGGCATGAGAAGAAAGGATCAAGGTGTTTCTTCAATTTAAAAACCTCACAAACTTTACAAAAGCATCTCAAACTGTATTATATAACACACCGAACCCCAATAGGCAGCCCACGAGCCAGATCCAGCCCGTGAGAGCCAAATGAGTTTGTGCTAACCCACTGGCACTAATGCATCTATCTTAACATGAGAAATAATGCGCACCCTGCTTTTCGTTATTTTGACCTCACCCCACACTGTACACTTGACCTTTGACTTATGCCAGCGTAGAGCACGCATAGATATAAAGACATAGGTCAAGACATACTGCATGCACACCAGCTAAGCCGCCTGCCATCGAAGTGAAATATTGCAAATAAGTCAGATGATAACGTTAATGGTCCTAAATGAAGAACAACATGGCCTGCACGAAAAAGTGCAAAGTGGACCAGGAAAGGCTTCAGTTCAAATCTGACCGGACTGATCAATTTTTTTTTTGTTTTGTTTTACTGGACCACACCAATGCTAAACTGACCTGCTTGATGTGCATGCAGATCATAGCTGTCTGCAAAGCAGATACTCTAAAATGGCACTTCGACACTATGCATGCTGCCAGTTTCAATGCCAACTACCCTGCAAAATCAGATCAACCCAAACAAAAAAGTAGCACACATCATACAAGTGCTTCATTTCTACTATGTGCAAATCACCGTCAGCACAAGAGTCATGTTTCATGGAACCTAGTTAAAGCTAAGAAGCCATTCACTGATGCAGAGTTGATTAAAAAGTGTGCAATTGATATGATTGGAGGAGTTTTAAGTCATGATAAAAAAAAAAAAAACAAGAAAACGGTTGTGGAGCTATTAAAGCAGGTGCCAATGTCAGAGCTATTAAAGCAGGTACCATTTTTGTTTGAAGAGTAGAAGTTTTAGCAAGAAAACCTTTTATCAAGAACTAGGACAGAAACAGACTCTCCAGTGCACATCTTGGCCAGTGCCTCAGGATCGCCACAACAGAATACAGGCCCGACATCAGAAGGATTGCCTCATCCCATCGCTCTCACTTCTCTCACTGACTGGTGAGTGAACAATATCTATTTATTTTTCAAAATACTAATAATGGGTTATTGTGTTTTGGTGATATACCTCATATTTGTTGGTTCATATTGGTTATTTTTTTTTTTTTTGTATGTGTGTCGCACACAGTCTCACTTAGCTCTTCTTGGTGAATGGTTGTAGAGATGCTGCTGATAGCTGTTTTTGTGGAAAGCTGCTTGGACATTCTGCAGATGGGTACACTGTTTAAAAATCTGCACTAATGTTATTGATGGAATGCAGTGATATGTAAAATATATGCACAGTAGATACGCAGAAATGTTGACATTGCCTTTTCCTCCTGTGTGCCACTTGTTGTAGTGCTGTTAATTTTTATTTATTTATTTTTTGCTATTGGGAATATCAGAATATATTCCACACACCTGGGACCTTCTGAACTACTGCTCCCTCCTTGTCTCCTTTATATTAGGCCTCTATATGGGTGCTGTAAATTAAAATGCTTTTGACTTGATTCAGATATTAAAAGGTGTTTACATGCCAGGATGTTTTTTTTTTCCAGGTGTTGGTGGCTGTGTAAATATATAGTATATATAAGGACACTTAAATAATTACATGGTTGTCTTTGGACTTTTGTTTTCGAGTGCGCTTTTTTTCTTGATTTTTTTGTGTGACCCTTTGAGAAGCCCAGGCCTAAGTTATTACTTCTACAAACTACTACTACTACTACTACTACTAATAACAACAACAACAACAACAACAACATCATTTGCACATAAATAAATTTTTACTGGCGCAGTGGAAAGAAATCCCAGACATTTTGGCCCTTGGCTTGGCACACTTCACATACTTTGACCCTTGGGGAAAACTAATTGGGGAACCATGATATAAGATAATTGAAAAGGGTGTACTATGGTAGGATCAGAATTTGGCATCAACAGCATGAACTCATGGACCCAACCTGCCTTGTTTCAACAGTCCAGGCTGATGGAGGTAGTGTAATGGTGTGAGGAAATACATATATTTTTTTTGGGCACACTTTAGGTCTGTTAATACTAATCAAGTATCACCTGAATGCCACAAACCTTGGACACAATTTACCCATCTTCTAATAGCTACTTCCAGAATTATAATGTACCATGTCACAAAGCAAATGTCTCAAACCTGTTTCATTAACATGGCAACATGAGTTCAGTGTTGTTCTGTGGCTTTCCCAGTCACTGGATCCGAAACCAATAGAACACCTTCGGGATGTGGTAGAACAGGAGAGTCATAGTATTGAAAGTGTACCTGAGAAATCTGCAGGATTGCAGTCATGTGAACATAGACCAGAATCTCAAAGGAATGTTTCCAACAACATGTAGAATCCATGCCATGATGTCTTGAGGCTGTTTTGAGAGGAAAGGGAGGGAGGCCCTATCCAGTATTAGTACAGTACTCCTAATAAAGTTTTCCATAAGTGTATGTACATTATATTACCAAAAGTGTGTGGACACCTGACCATCACATCCAAAGTAGCCACTGTTTACCTTGATGACAGCTCTGTACATTATTGGCATGATCATAATCCGCTTCATGAGGCAGTCACCTGGAATGCTTTTCAATTAACAGATGTGCCTTGTCAAAAGTTAGTGGTATTTCTTGCCTTCTTAATGTGTTTGAGACCATCAGTTGTGTTGCGTCAAGGCAGTGTTTGTATACAGTAAATAGCCCCATGCATCAACTGTAGTAATCCATATTACATCAAGAAACTAAAAGAGAAATGACAGTCCATCATTACTTTAAGACATGGTCAGTCAATCCAGAAAATTGGAAGAACTTTGAATGTATCTTCAAATGCAGTTGCAAAAACCATCAAACTCATTGAAGAGACTGGCTCTCATGAGGACCGTCCCAGGAAAGGAAAACCAAGACTTGCTTCTGCTGCGGAGGACAAGTTACCAACCTCAGAATTCACCAATTAACAGTATCTCAGATTAGAGCCTACATGAATTCTTCATAAAGTTCAAGTAGCAGAAACATCTCACCATCAACTCTTTAGAGGATCCTGCGTGAACCAGACCTTCATGGTCAAATTGTGACAAAGAAACCACTACTGATGGAGGCCAAAAAGAAGAAGAATAAGGACAGAACTGATTGGGATCTGATTGCCAAATTCTGAATAAGGACAGAACTGATTGCCAAATTCTGATCCTACCATAGTACACCCTTTTCAATTATCTTATATCATGATTGGGCCAAGAAACACAAGGAAAGTATATTAGACCAGTGTAAATATGTACTTTTGGCTTATGAGTTTGAGATTTTTGGTTTCAACCACTGTGTCTTTGTGAGATATATGTGGTTCCCACCATGAAGCATGGAGGTGGTGTAGTGGTGTTTTGTTGGTGATTTAGTCAAAACTAAAGGCACACTTAACCAGCATTACTACCACAGGATTCTGCATCGACATGCCATCCCATCTGTTTTACACTTAGTGGGACCATCATTTGTTTTTCAACAGGACAATGACCCAAAACACACCACCAGGCTATTTAACCAAGAAATAGAGTGAAGAAGTGCTGCATCAAATGACCTAGGCGCCACAATCACCTGAGCTAAGCCCAACTGAGATGGTTTAAGGACAAACTGGACTGCAGAGTGAAAGAAAAGCAGTGAACAAGTGCTCAATAAAAAAAAGTGAACTCCTTCAAGACTGTTGAAAAAACATTCCAGGTGACTAAATCATGAAGCTGGTTGAGAGAATGCCAAAAGTGTGCAAAGCTGCCATCAAAAGGTGGCTACTTTAAAGAACCTAAAATATAAATCATTTTGATTTGTTTATACTTTTTGCTTAGTATATAATTCCATGTATGTCATAGTTTTGATGCCTTCAGCATCATGTAGAAACTAATAAAAAAGAAAGCAAATCCACCAAAGTAGAACATGTGCCCAAACTTCTGACTGGTACTATACATATTATACACTACCAGTCAAAAGTTAGGACACAACTAATTCAGTGGTTTTATTCTTATTAAATAAAAGACACTTCCTGTCTTAAAGCAATGATGGACTGACATTTCTCTTTACTTACAGTGGTGCTTGAAAGTTTGTGAACCCTTTAGAACTTTCTATATTTCTGCATAAATATGATCTAAAACATCATCAGATTTTCACACAAGTCCTAAAAGTAGATAAAGAGAAC
>JAOBAM010000005.1:36844292-36858405 GCA_025212355.1 Notarius kessleri | reverse complement strand
CGATCTCGTCCCGCCGCCACCCGGCCATGAAGGCATTGTTGTCCCGCTGCCACCCGGCCATGAAGGAGTCATTGTCCTGCTGCCAGGTCCTAACCAGGACCAAAGCCATGCGCTTACAGAGCTCGAGTCCATGCCAGAGTCTAGTCAAGAGTCCAAGTCAGGTCCAGAGTTCGAACTACAGTCCAGTCCAGAACTCAAGTCATCTCCAGGATCTGAGTCCAGCCCAGAGCTCGAGTCCATTTCCAGTCCTGGATCTGAGTCAAGTCCAGGGTCCAAGTCAAGTCCGAGTCTGAGCATGCTTCCTGCCCTGAGCCCAAGTAATTTCCAGAGCCCATGTCCAATCCAGAGCCATCTCCAGAGCTCAAGCCTGAGTCATCTCCAGAGCCCGAGACCAGTGCAAGTCAGGAGTCCAAGTCTTGTCCTGAGCCTGAGCCCCCCACTGGAGCCAAGAAGGATGGATTTTCACTCCCAGAGGGAGCTCTTTCAGGGGAGTTCTGTCAGTCTGGCACACTTTGGTGCGCACACCTGAAGAAATCTCTGGCACATTCTGGACTGCACACGTGTCGAGTGACCTCTCGCATGCGTGCTATTAATGACACACACCTGCACTTGATTGAGGAGCAATATGTGCACCTATATAAGGACTGTTTAGACACACGCCTAGTGCGAAGTATTATGCTACGTCAGTACGCATAACTGAGCCTTTCTACCAGAGTTTGATTTCCTGCTTTCCTGATTGTTGTTCCTCGTTCACATTTTCACTCCGCCTCTGATATCCCATTTGTACCTTGCTCCACCTGTAGGAGCCATAAATATTTTCTTTATTTTTTGTTTTCATTATGATTAATTTTATGGGTATTGGTTTATTTTTGATTTGTGTTTTTTGTTTATTGGTTATTGCGGACATGGGTGTGGCACTGGGCGTGTGTGGTGCGCAATTGGAAGCCCTTAATTAGTCCTACCTGGCACCTGCGCTTCAGTTCAGTTTGGCGTGGGGTGAGTATGGGGGAAGGCTATCCTTTTGTGTACCGCACTCGTATTGGCACATCGCATGGATTCAACTGAAAAGCTCTGTTAAGTTCGAACCATTGCTCTACCTTTCATTCGAAAGACTATTGGAGTCTAAAATGACTATAGGAGTCTCGTGTGATATAGTGAGCAATAAACGGAAGAAAAGGAGCAAGTGTGTGGACATTACATTATTGAGTGCGCGTAAGACAATTGATTTCCCCCTGCTTAGCCCACCGCGGCTTCAGAACAAGTGGTTGGATCTGGTAGCCGCAATATTTGTACACAAAAGGATACTTATTTGTACATGAAAGATCGCTCATAAAATGAATATTTGAACTTTGTTGCCGAGTTATTGGAAGATCATTGTATCATATTGTAATTGGAAGAAGCTGGTCATGTTATTCCTGATGTCATCGCTCCGTCTATCGTGTTACGAGACGATTGGAGAAGCTGATTTTATGTACCTGCTGGCGGCTTGTTTGATTCATTCATTATTCGCTTTCTGAAAAAACTTGAGGGTAACTACAGCGGCGTCTTTATTAAAGTCTCATCACTGGGATTAAGTTCGTTTCCTGGATTACAGCGGCGTCTTCATCAAAGCCTCATCACTGGGATTAAGTTCGCTTCCTGGATTACAACCTGGGTAACTATTGCATCGATTCGTCAAAGCCTCATCGCTGGAATCAAAGGTATTGTAAAGTTTATTATCAGTATGGTGAATACTGCATTCGGCGTGTTCAACATTAAAGCTTTCTTTGTTGGATTAAATGCGTCATCATAGCCTCGTCGCTGGAATTGAGGTATAAAGACTTTGACTGAATCGTATGGGATTATAAGACTGTTTTGAATTTTGTGGTGTTGTTTATGAACGTTTCAAGTGCCTGCTGGGCAATTACGGACATTGTTGCATATTGCACTTTGCTAATGGTGTTGCCCTATGAACGTTTCTTGTTGCTGTGAATTATTAACGTGGTGAACTTCTGTGTGCTTATGGTTTTGCTTACTGTCTGATTGCTTGTTGCTGCTGCTTATGAGTGTTGTTTGAATTAATTTTATGGTGTTATGGTAATCAATGTATGGTCATTTATTTGAATGAAAAATGAGTACTGAAGGGGTAAATGAGTGTCCTGAAGACAGCCTGATTCAAGATGAAGGTTTAGAAAAAAGACAAGTTAAACCTACTGCTAAAGCATTAGCACTTAAAATTGAAGGTATTCAAAAGGAAAGACAAACAAAAATCAAGAAACTAAAAGGTTTAATGAATATAATAAATGACCTTATGCAAAATCAAAATGAACAAAATATAAAAGCTATACAGTTTCATTTTGAAAATTGCCATGCACTTTTTAAAGATGCAACTCAGCTGCATAACACTGTTATGCCAATGCTTCCCCTGGAGGAGCAAGAAAAACAACACACTTGGTTTACAAATGTACATGCACATAATGCATCCTTTATTGGAAAAGTAATGAAATGGCTCTTTGTGGCTGAACAAGCTGGTGTAGCCGAAGATCATGCAGAGCCTTCATTTACTGCGATTATACATGAGAAAGCATTTGCTAATGGAAATGCTACATTTGATGGAAATCTTGATGTAATGGAAAATTCTGCTAAACAACTGGATGATGTAAAACCAAGTGATAGCATTTCAAATGTCTCAATCCGATCTAATACTTCAAAACTACCTAACACTTCAACCACCCGTTCAGCATACATTCAAGCTGAAGCAGAAATGGCTGCGCTCATGGCTCGACAAAAATGGTTGCAAGATAAGCATGCATTGGAAGAGGAAGAACAACTGCTCAGGAAAAGGAAGGAAAAGTTGGCTTTGGAAATGGATATTGCTGCATCTGCTGCTAAATTGAAAGTCCTTGGAGTGTCTGACTCATGTCTATGGGATGTTAGCAAGAGTAAATCAAACGGGATGAATTCTTACTTGGAAAGAGAAAGGAAAAAGGTTAATCTTCGTCCATTAAACGTGGAAGCTGAGATATTTGTCTCAAAAGCATCAGTACAACAACCATGTCATACTGTAGCAGGAGACCACATATTGGGTGCTAAGCCCAAAGTGAAACAATCACAGGCCATACCATCTGTTCAACCACCAACTCTGACAGTAAATATGGTACCACAATCTCAAGTCATGTCTACTTACTTGTCTCCAGCCCATCCAAAATCTCAGTTTAAACATCACCAAGCTACATCTGGAATGCAAAGTTCTGAGTCTAAACATCTGGCAGCAGTCCTAGAAAAACAAAATGAAATCACATCAATGCTAGTGGAGCAGCAGTACCACTCTTTACTTCCAAAGCGAGACATGCAAACTTTTGATGGAGACCCATTGCAATTTCAAACATTCATGAGGTCATTCGAATACAACATTGAGCAAAAGATCTTCAGTGCCAGAGATCGTCTGTATTTCCTCGAGCAATACACCAGAGGGCAGCCTCGAGAGCTGGTGCGAGGCTGTGAGTATATGCCTGAGGTGGAGGGATACGCAAAGTCACTGCTACAGGAGCAGTTTGGTAATCCCATGAAAATAGCGTCTGCCTATATGGGAAAGATATTTGCCTGGCCAGTTATGAAATCTGAAGACGTGAAAGCACTTCAAGCATACAGCATATTTTTAAGGCAGTGCAACAATGCAATGAGAGGAATTCATTTCAGTTTGGAACTTGATGCACCAAGTAGTATGCAAACAGTGATTAAGAAGTTGCCATACAAGCTCAAAGAGAGATGGAGGGAAGTTGCTTGTAATTTACAGGAAATGTCAAGATGCAGAGCTTCCTTTCATGACATTGTTGAGTTTGTGGAGAAGCAAGTTAAGATCGCAAGTGACCCACTGTTTGGAGATCTAATGTCACATGATCCTTCAGGTGCTGTAAAAAGAGAACTGAAACCTGTTAAATTCCAACCTTACTCTGCTAAACCTAAAGGAAGTAGTTTTGCAACTACTATTACTCCTATGAATAAAGGCACGCCACGCCGTGACAAGAAGTTAGCATGTGATAACAATGCCTCAACCGTCACAAACAGTTGTTTGTTCTGCGGAGCAGGGCATACCTTGGACCTGTGCTTCTCATTGGAAAGGAAAGCACACAGTGACAAGATGTTATTCTTGAAAGAAAATGGTGTGTGCTATGGTTGTTTGTGTATTGGGCACAGAAGTAAAGACTGCACGAAACATCTGTTCTGTAAGGTGTGCAATCTGAGGCATCCTACATTGTTACACATCCACTCAAAGCAGTTAGAACCTGGTGCAGTGAAGATGAATCAAGGAGGCAAAGGAGACGGTGGAGGGTCCAGTGGTAGTGGTCCAATTTCTGTACAGTCTAGTGGGCTTACTGGGGCCAGAGAGTGTGATTGTACACTTGCCATCTTGCCTGTTCAGGTGAAGTCTAGGAAAGGGAATGAAGTAGTTACAACATATGCCTTCCTAGATCCAGGGAGTTCTGCTTCATTCTGTACAGAACGCCTCATGAATAGGCTGAATGTCACTGGAAAGAAAACTGGCATCCTCCTCAGGACAATGGGTCAGGAGAAAGTTGTCAGCAGCCACATTGTAACAAACCTGGAGATAGCTGGACTGGACACGGACTGTTTCTGTGCACTACCAGAGCTCTTCACACAGAAATGCATGCCTGTCCATCAAGGAAACATTCCAAAGCAGGAAGATCTTGTCAAATGGACGCATCTAAAGGATGTGAAGCTGACAGAGATTGACTCTGAAGTGGATCTGCTCATTGGAACGAATGTTCCTAGGGCCTTGGAACCTTGGGAGGTCATTCGAGGTGCAGATAGTGGCCCTTACGCAGTGAAGACCATATTGGGATGGACTGTGAATGGGCCACTGATGGGGGACTGCACTGATGACTCTATATGTGTCGAACGAGCAGCCACGGTCAGCAGAATTTCCATCATCACACTTGATGACCTGTGGGAGCAGCAGGCAAAGGTTGACTTCCCTGAATGTGCTCAAGATGAGCAGCTAGGCTCATCCAGAGAAGATCGTCAGTTCATGGAGTCTGTTATGGAGTCAGTCAAGTTGGTTGATGGACATTACAGCATCGGTCTGCCCTTGAGGAAAGCAGACACGAAGATGCCCAACAACAGGAATGTGGCAGTGCAACGTGCCTTGAGCCTCAAAAGGAAGTTCGCTAAGGACAGTCTGTTCTACACTCATTATACAGACTTCATGAGTGACATGATGGCAAAGGGTTATGCTGAGAGAGTGCCCTCAGAAGATTTAGGGCGTAGTGATGTAAGGGTGTGGTACCTCCCACATCATGGAGTGATTCATCCTCAAAAGAAGAAGCTGAGAGTTGTCTTTGACTGTGCAGCAACTTTCCAGGGCACATCCTTAAACGCCCAACTTCTTCAAGGCCCAGATCTCACCAGCTCACTGATTGGTGTCATTAGTAGGTTCCGAAAGGAGCTAATTGTTCTCATGGCAGACATCACAGCTATGTTTCATCAGGTCAGAGTACCAAGAATAGACTCTGATCTTTTACGTTTTCTGTGGTGGCCAGATGGAGAACATGATTGAGATCTGGTGGAACACAGAATGGTTGTCCATCCGTTTGGAGCCACATCATCTCCTAGCTGTGCATCTTTTGCCCTGAGAAAATGTGCTGAAGATAATCGGGACCTCTTCAGTTTAATGACTGTTGATACTGTCTTAAACAATTTTTATGTTGACGACTGTTTGGCGTCAGTTGGCTCGGAAGAAGAGGCTTTAACCCTCTATCAGGAGCTGTGCGCATTGTGCAAGAAAGGAGGATTTCAGCTCACTAAATGGATTAGCAACAGTCGCAAGGTACTTGCTGCTATACCTCAAGAAAGATCCTTTGAAGTTAAAGATCTGGACTTAGACAGTGAAAGCTTACCAGTGGAACGAGCCTTGGGAGTTCAATGGTGCGTTCAGTCAGACTCCTTTAGGTTCAAAATAACGCTACATGACAGGCCCTTGACAAGGAGAGGCATTTTATCTGTCATAAGTTCCATTTACGATCCCTTGGGGTTCTTGTCACCAGTTGTGCTTGTTGCCAAAAGAATCCTTCAGGATCTGTGCAGATGTCAGCTGGGCTGGGATGACATTCTGCCAGCCACCACAGCTCAAAAATGGACTGTATGGTTGGAGGAACTTCAACAGCTGGATGACTTCAAGGTAGTCAGGTGCTTCAAGCCTCCTGACATTGGAGAGGTCGCATCCACCCAGCTTCACCATTTTGCAGATGCAAGTGAGGATGGATATGGAACGGTGACATAGCTGTTACAGCAGAACATTCATGGACAGGTTCACTGCGCCTTTGTAATGAGAAAAGGCCCGTGTGGCACCGTTAAAACCCGTTACTATTCCATGCATGGAGCTTACTGCAGCAGTGATGGCAAGCAGAATGGATAAGCTGTGGAGAAAGGAGTTAAGGATGCCTCTACAGGAGTCGGTGTTCTGGAGTGACAGTACATCAGTACTGAAGTACATCAACAACAAGACTTCACGATTCAAAACATTCGTAGTAAATCATGTAGTAGAGATTCTCTCTACAACTGAATCCTCTCAATGGACATGAACACCTCTAGCAATCCTGCAGACCTGGCCTCTAGGGGAACTAGAGTGAACATGTTCCTAAAGTCCGAAGTATGGTTGTTGGGACCAAACTTCCTCATGGAACCCGAAGTTAAGTGGCCAGCAAACGTTGAATTCTCTGGGAGGCTCTCCTCAGAAGATCCTGAGGTCAAGACAGTCATGTCTGTTATGTCAGTTGTGTCTGTGAATGCTCTCC
Source organism: Notarius kessleri (assembly GCA_025212355.1). Classification (NCBI taxonomy): domain Eukaryota; kingdom Metazoa; phylum Chordata; class Actinopteri; order Siluriformes; family Ariidae; genus Notarius; species Notarius kessleri. The sequence goes on along the minus strand of JAOBAM010000005.1, from coordinate 36,851,611 downwards.
GGGCGGAAGAACAGGCTGACTCACTCATGTGCTTGATTGGACACTTCTCGTCTTGGACTCGGCTGAGGAGGGCTGTTGGCTGGCTGCTTCGGTTCAGGAAATGGATGTTGGACTGTCGACAAAGGAGGAAAGAGCTATTGGAAGAGCTCACACAGTCTGGTGCAGGAGGACAGCTGGAAAGGAGGCTGCAGGAGAAGATGCAAAGTGTGAAGGTGCAGGCTGTGGACAAAGGACCTCTGTCAATGGAGGAGTTTGCTGAGGCGGAAAGGACAATCATCAGTTTTTGCCAACGACAGAGATTTCCAGAGGAACTGGCATGCTTGCAGAATGGAGAAAGGGTGAAGAGAAGTAGTCACTTCTACAAGCTTGACCCCATCTTGGAAAATGGTGTACTGAGAGTTGGTGGTAGGCTTGATCGAGCAGCCATGCCAGATGAGGCAAAACATCCAGCTATATTGGCTAAGGACCTCCACCTTTCTACTCTCATTCTCAATCATGTGCACCAGGTCACAGGTCATGGTGGGCGAAACCACACATTGTCACAGTTGCGCCAGAAGTACTGGATTCCAGGCACCTGTGTTGCCATAAGGAAGACTCTGTCAAAGTGTGTTGTCTGTCGTCGGCTGAATGCAGCACCAGCAAATCAGCGCATGGCAGATCTTCCACATGACAGAATCTCTCCTGATGAGCCACCTTTTACCAGGATAGGAGTAGACTGCTTCGGACCCTTTGAGATTAAACGAGGCCGAAGTATGATAAAGAAGTATGGAGTAATCTTTACATGCCTGGCTATAAGAGCTGTACACTTAGAGGTGCTATCATCCTTGGACACAGATTCCTTCGTTCATGCCCTCAGACACTTCGTGGCAAGGAGAGGCCAAGTGCTGGAGCTACGGTCGGACAACGGAACGAATTTCGTTGGGGCCGAGCGAGAACTGAGGGAAGCAATAGGGAGATGGAATCATGTCCAGATCAGTGACTATCTCCTCCAGAAAGGCATGAAATGGACATTCAATCCTCCTGCTGGGTCTCATCATGGTGGAGTGTGGGAGCGGCTGATAAGGTCTGTGAGGAAAGCCTTGAACTCTGTCTTGCGAACACAGAGCCTTGATGAAGAGGGCCTCCACACAGTCTTTTGTGAGGTTGAAGCCATCATTAATAGCCGCCCCATAACTAAAGCGTCAACTGATTTGAATGACCTGGAAGCATTGACACCCAACCATCTCTTGCTGCTCAAATGTAAACCGTCACTACCATCAGGGGTATTCCAGAAGGAAGACGTGTACGCCCGTCGACGATGGAGACAGGTTCAATACATGTCCGACCTGTTCTGGAGGCGATGGTTGAAGGAATACTTACCTCTACTTCAGGAGCGGCAGAAATGGCAGGCCATCAAACAGAACTTCATCCCTGGAGACCTAGTTATTATTGTGGATGACAGTGCGCCATGTAATTCATGGCTCATTGGAAGAGTTGTGGAAGCAGATCCAGACAACTGGTGACTCTAAATTGAGCGTAGGTGTGAATGGGGGAAAATTATACCTTGAATTTAAAAAAAAAAAAAAGCCAGAGAAAATCTTGATATAAAATGTTAAATTGTGTTTAAAAAACAAAAAAAACCTCTAACACAAGTTGTTTAAAGCTTGCCCCTTTTTCTATTTCCTCTGTCTCTCTGGCAGGTGAGTTTGGACTCGCGGGTGCGTGAGGTAATCAACAGGAAGATGCAGGACCCGACTCCGCACACATTTGAGGACGCGCAGCTGCAGATCTACACGCTCATGCACAGAGACTCGTACCCACGCTTCCTCAACTCACCCATCTATAGATCACTGGTGCAGGGGGGCTCACGCTCCTCCTCCGAGTCCTAAACCCGCCTCTACCCACTTCTCTCCCTGCGTTCATCCTTCCATCACACAACCACTAAAGGGGAAAGTATGTGTTGGCTTCTTGTCATGGTTGGATTATGCCTCTTTTTCCCCCGTGTTTTACTTTGACTTCACCTTTTGTCTGTTGTCTCGGAGGGCGCGCCATCCCTCTGGAATATTCTGAACCTGCACAGACTGAAACTGGAAGACACAGGGTTGAAGAAGTAGTCATAGTCATTCCACTGCTTGTAACGACGGAAACGACTACTGATCCACGCGAGTCTCTCTGTCCATTGTTCCCTTTTTCCATAGGTGTGTGTACGAACACAGATTAGAACTCGTTTTATCTTTTTATCTGATGTCATAAGTTGACAAAAGACAAGAGAGCCTCTGCAATAAGACACACTGGAGTCGACTTTCTGTGCTCCGCATACGACCGGTTTGCCTATTATCTATGACCTTTGACCTGTCCACTGTCTCACTTCTCTGAGATCAGCTCTCTGAGACATGGGATTGAGTGGTGGTGGATGGTTATGTCTGTTACCGGAGGGGCTGAAAGTTTCCCAGTTGCAAAAAAAAAAAGAAAATAATATTTAGGATGTTAACAAGTTTTAACTATTGAAAACAACAATAAGTGGAAAATAGATGTAGATACAAAGAAAAAAGTGAGTGGTGAGAAAGTGCTTAAGTCTTAATTAGACTGGTCACTCAAAATGCATTTTAAATTTAGTATTGTTAATGTTATTTATTTTCTATTTTGTCAACTTTTGTTCTTGTACAGTCAATTTTAAATCCAGTATGGATGATGCAAACCGAGCAAGGTCACGAGTGCGTCATAGTGCACTGTGTGTGTGTGTGTGTGTGTGCGCGTGCGTGTGTGTGCAAGCAAACCTCAGCCGCCCTGGCACATCCTTATTTAAAGGATGAAAAGCTTGATGGGTCACATGACCCTTTCCTTGGCAAAAATTGCGAAAAATCAGAGATGCTGCTTTCTGGGTTTCTCTTCTGGATAAATTCCAGGGTTTCTTTAGTAATTCTTCAGTATTGTAATATTTTGGCAAATGCACTCCTTAATTCAGATGAATTTATGAGGATTGTTTATAGATGCAAAGCACCTCAAAAACCTCTCATGCGCGTGTTTTTTAATCACATATGAAGCGAAACCAGTGTTAGTGTTGCTACTACCTTCTAATATTAATCTGGACACTGTACTTTGTGTGATTGAACAGCTGCACTGTGATTGTCCTCACTTTCTGTCTTCCTCTTCACGTTCTCATTTATTATCACAAGAGGAGGCAACTTGTAAGGTTTGACCGAATAACAATCACTTCCATTAGAATAAACCCAGAGCAAGTCCGGCTCCCTTCAATTATTAGACCCAAATCAGGCTGGAGAGAGGAACTTTGGCAAAACACCAAGCATTTTATAGAAAAGTGGTGCTTCACATCTATGACATTGTGTGTCCTTGTTGACATTTCTAGAGTTTGTGGAATAGTCACTTAGCACGATGAATGGAACTCTACCTGAGCATCTGGACCTTGACTTGTGTACTGTGCAGGACTTGCATTCATTGTGCTACAGGAAATGTTTAAACTGCATAAATATCTGTATTGAATTCATCTGATTTTAGGACCATTTCACAACCAAAAGTCTGGACTGGGTTTCAGCGCACAGAGGCCCGGGATGAGACATTAGTCATATAGGACGGTCACAGAACTCTGCAAGCAAATACGCACACTTCAGCCCTGTCCGCATGTCCATGGATATTTTTGAAAACAGTCCACGTGAAAAAGTAATTTTCACAGTGTGAACCTGCACATGCCCGCTTTGGTTTGTACGTGTAATGGCTGTGCTTATTTCATATTTGTTTCTAATTTCATGACACCCGTGTGCAGAGGCGCCTCAATCCACCACTCCAGCGGTACAAACTATACTGTGAACAGAAATTATTAATAGGACCCAAGTGTAACCTTAAGCAGGAGTTCAGCCTCAATATCGGGCTACACATACGAATTTGACATTTTTCATTTTAGAACTTTTGGGAAACCGCAGCCATGGCCAGCAAAATGCAGTTAATGAAAATGAATGGTCATGTTGGTGTTTCTCCACGTTTTGCCTTCTCTACCACTCAGTACACGTGTTTACAACAGTTTATGAAATGCCATCACTGCCTGGTTGGTTGGCCTGCTCATATAAATCATTTTTGCATTTTCATGTGATACACTATATGGTCAAAAGTGTGTGGATACCTGACCATAACATATATTGGTCTTCCCCAAACTGTTTCCACAAAGTTTGAAGCACATAATTGTCTTCAACGTCTTTGTATGCTGCAGCATTAAGATATCCCTTCACTGGAATAATTATTCTTCTTCTTTCAGCTGCTCCCGTTAGGGGTCACCACAGCGGATCTGTTCCGCATATTTGATTTGGCATAGCTTTTACACCAGATGCCCTTCCTGACGCACCCCTCCCCAATCTATCTGTGCTTGGGGCCAGCACTAAGTATGCACTGTTTTGTACAACCCCAGTGGCTGGGTATTTTACCTAATCTGCATATTTTTGAACTTCCCCCCAAACTGTGGGGGGAAACTAGAGCACCCAGAGGAAACCCACAGGGGAAAACATGCAAACTCCACACAGAAGGACCCCCGTCGGCCTCAAACCCAGAACCTTCTTGCTGTGAGACAACAGTGCCACCTAGCCCTCCCTTCACTGGAACTAAGAGTCCCAAACCGGTTTGAGCATGACAATGCTCCTGTGCACAAAGGTCCATAAAGGCATAGTTTGCACAGGGATGTCAGGGCTCTGTGCATAGGCCTGCACAGAGCCCTGACGTCAACCCTATTGAACACCTTTGGGATGAATTGGAACACCTACTTCACATCAGGCCCTTCTTGTGGGTGAGTAAGTAAAAATCCACACAGCCATGCGTCAAGATCTAGTGGAAAGCCTTCTCAGAAGTGTGAAGCTGTTTATAACAGCAAACGAGGGACCAATTCATATTAATGGCTATGATTCTGGAATGGGATGTTCAATAACACTAGGTGTCCACATACTTTTGGCTATATATTGGATTTTCAAAATTGTTCTCTGTGTAGATGGGATTTGCTTTCAAAAGGGGTAAAAAAACATGTTTTCAAAAATATGTGTATATTTGTGGATGGGGCCTTATAGACAAAAAAAAAAAAAACAGCTTTAACCCATATTGTGTATTGTGCTGATACTGATGGTACTGTATATTTAAACGATAATCATATTTCGTTCTGGTGATGTGATGCTGCATGGATAGGTTGAGCCGAGCTGATGCATATTACACCTTCTCCCCCAATAACACACTTAATGTACTGTGGTTGGTTTCCCAAAAGCCTCTTAATGCTAAGAGCATCTTAACTAGGAGAGAGAGTGTTCATTGTGCTGCTCGCTCTACCATTTAACGATTATCTTTGTGCTACGATGCTTTTGGGAAACTCAGGCACAGGCCAATTTGGATGGATGAATGGATGATAGATAGAAGGTAAGGAAACAGACTGGTAAGGGTGGATGGATGGATGGATGGATGGATGGATGGATGGATGGATGGTAGGAAAGCAGACTGATGAAACTGAATGGATGGATAAATAGTAATCAGACCAATACAGATGGATGGATGGTATTAAAGCAGACTGGTAAAAATTGTTGGATGGATGGTAATCAGGCCAGTAGAGATGGATGGATGGATGGATGGATGGATGGATGGATGGTAGGAAAACAGACCTGGTAAGGGTAAGGATGGATGGATGGATGGAAGGTAAGAAAGCAGATTGGTAAGGTTGGATGGATGGATGGATGGATGGATGGATGAATAATAAAGCCAGCAGAGATGGATGGATGGATGGGTGGATGAATGGATGGTATTAAGGCAGACTGGTAAAATTGATGGATGGAAATCAGGCCAGTATGGATGGATGGTATTAAGGCAGACTGGTAAAATTGATTGATGGATGGATGGATGGATGGATGGTAATCAGGCCAGTAGAGATGGATGGATGGTAGGAAAGCAGACCTGGTAAGGGTAAGGATGGATGATGGATGGATAAATGGAAGGTAAGAAAGCAGACTGATAAGGTTGGATGGATGGATGGTAAGAAAGCAGACTGATAAGACTAAATGGATGGATGGATGGATGGATGGATGGATAGTAATTAGGCCAGTAGAGATGGATGGATGATTGGATGAATGGATGGTATTAAGGCAGACTGGTAAAATTGATGGATGGAAATCAGGCCAGTAGAGATGGATGGATGAATGGATGGATGATATGAAAGCAGACTTGTAAAAGCTGATGGATGGCTGGGCAGATGGATAGTAATCAGATCAGTAGAGATGGATAAATAGATGGCTGAAGGGATGAGTGGAGGAATGAGTATTAAACAGGCTGGTTTAGATGGATGGATGGATGGATGCTGAGATGCTTTTCTGCTCACCATGGTTGTAAAGAGTGATTATATGAGTTGCTATATCCTTTCTGGCAGCTCAAACCAATCTGTCCATTTTCCTCTGACCTCTCTTATCAACAAGGTGTTTGTTTCCACCCACAGAACTGTTGCTCACTCAACTCAGTGTTTTTTTGCACCATTCTGTGTGAACTCTAGAGACCGTTGTGTGTGAAAACCCCAGGAGATCAGCAGGTTCTGGAATACTCAAACCAGTCCATTTGGCTCAAACCAACACCCATGTCACAGTGAAAGTCAAAAAAAGAGATCACAATTTTTCCCATTCTGATGTTTGAAATAAACATTAACTGAAGCTCTTGCTTTGTAGCTGTATGATTTGACGGATCATGCTGCTGTCAAGGGATCGGCTGATTAAAGAACCGCATGAAAGAGAGAGCAGATGGATGGGTGTTTCTAATAAAGTGGCCAGTGAGTGTATATGATATCATTAGGGAATTATTAATCTATACATTTGCTTTCAGATGAACAAGTGCTGGAATGAATAAACTGGAAGTTTAACCAATTAATGGACATCACTGTTTTTCAAATTACAGTAGTTTCCATCTACTGGGATGAGCACAAACAATTTTGCAAAATTGTTCATTTCAGTCGTTCAATTCCACTGATAAAAACAGTTACATGCAAGGTATTTTTGTAAAAGTATTTTTTTGTAAACTAGGCTCAAAAACTTTCAGAGGAGCTCATTCTCTCTCACCACAAATTCTTAGCAAGCGGAAATTGTTTACCAGATTTAATTTCGGAGAGTTGGAAAAACTACATAACGTTATAAATTGGCAAATTTTAAACATTTATTGGTGTAATTAAAAAAAAAAAAAGTAGGTATTATAGTAAATGAGCTTTCTGGAGGGCGGCACGGTGGCGTAGTGGTTAGCGCGGTCACTTCACAGCAAGAAGGTCCGGGTTCGAGCCCCGCGGCCGGCGAGGGCCTTTCTGTGTGGAGTTTGCATGTTCTCCCCGT
>JAOBAM010000005.1:35539855-35549893 GCA_025212355.1 Notarius kessleri | reverse complement strand
CAAAGTGAATAATGTTCCTGCATGATTTCTTTTGGTTTAATTTTTTTTTTTTTACAGCATAGAAAGCTGCAATTTTAACAGGGGTGTATAAACTATTTATATACACTCACCAGCCACTTTAATAGGAACTTGTTCTTGATCTAAGATTCCTATTCTTGGCTGGCAGGAGTGGAACCCAATGTGCTCTTCTGCTCACCACGGTTGTAAAGAGTTGCTATGACTTGCTATATCCTTCCTGGTAGCTCAAACCAATCTGGCCATTTTCCTCTGACCTCTCTTATCAACAAGATGTTTCCACCCAAAGAACTGCTGCTCAGGCAATGTTTTTTGTTTTCCATACCATTTCTGTGTAAACTCTAGAGACTGTTGCGTGTGAAAACCCCAGGAGGTCAGCAGTTTCTGAAATACCTACACCACAGTGAAAGTCACAGAGATCACAATTTTTTCCCATTCTGATGTTTGAAGTGAACGTTAACTGAAGCTCTTGATTTGTATCTGCGTGATTTTATGCATTGTGCTGCTGTCAAGGGATCGGCTGATTAGAAAACCGTATAAAACAGCAAATGGATGGGTGCTCCTAATAAAGTGGATACATTGCATCATCTTGTTCATCATTCTGAAGACATCTATAATCTTTTTTTTACTATTTACAAATTGCTTGATAGCCATTAAAGTTCTTGAATGTTTTTAGATATTATAATAAACACTGATTAAGTAGTAGTTGTGTTAATGTATGCATTAAAAAAATTTAAAACTATGAAAAAAATGATGTTTGTACATAGTTATTAATTTATTAAGTACACCTAATGAATCTTCTTTCACACCACGTATACATAATTGCATTTAGACAATTAGCAGTGGGGGGGGCTGATATGTCTAAAGCAATAACATGCATTTATGTTTACTGAAAGGATCACTTTTTACTACACACAAGTGCACTAACCTCAGTGGCAGCAACTGGTCCAGATTCACTTTACCTCTTGAACTGTTGATGTTTCAAAGTAAAATGTTCAAAATCATTGCTATACTCATTTTACTCTCTTACTGATGGTCAGCAGAAGTTCATCTGGTCAAAATAGCACCATTTAGTCCCTTACAATTAAATCCTCTTAAATTTCCTTTTCTCGTAAGCCTTCCAAAACTTGCAGCAGTGAAGCCCATTTGACTTTGTTTGCAGACATGTGTTATTGGTTTTAAATGGGGTATTTATCTACTAATCAGTGGTTCACTAACATGGATATGCTTTAGAAAAGTCTGTGAACCACAGAAAGGCTATTAGACAAGCCAGCTGTATGTGATTAAAGGCTTGTCTGGCTGTTACTGAACCTTCTGTGATCTGAGCAGAGGATAATTTCACAAAAAGTGAACACTAGAATAAACATAGCATCAGCTTCTGTCCTTCATTAGAGAATTTTTTTTGGCTCTAGACCATGTTGTTAATTTACAAATCTCTTGAATCTAAGAATCTTATTCCGATTGGCAGCACAGAAGTGTTGTGTGTGGGTTTGTTTTTTTTTTAATGCATGAAGCCTGTGTTTAAACATTTCTTGAAATTAAACTATTTAGAGTACATTTCATTAAAAGAAAAAGACAGCCTCAGGACATTTAACCTCGAATAGTGGACTTAACCTCTAATAGCTGATGGTTTATTAATCTTTTAATCCTAAGGGTTACAACTTTCCCCTTATACAGAACAAATAAGTTGTGTTATGAAATGACTGTCCTTGAAAACAGGTTATAACCAATATAAAATGTCAAACAACCTTATTTTATTTCTTCTAACTGGTTCATTCATTAAGCCCAGCTTACAAAAACAGGAATCAAGTCAAAGCCGATTGGCATCCATAGTTTTGAATAAATCTACAACAAATCTTTAACCTGATCACATCTCTCATTTTATGACCGCAGCTTAAATTTGAAATGGAAACTTTCTACTATATATGAATTTTATACACATTTCCATATACATCAGTATTATAATACATATTACAGCAAAGTTATATAGACCGAGAGCATAAATTACAACAAAGCCATGTCAAACATTCAAGAAATATTTTCTGCTATTCACATTCAGATGACTGTCATCCAGTCGGTGATGTAGAATGGGATTGAAGAGCAACAGGCCAGGTGAGCATGCCCAGATATAATATGAGGACATCTACTGCTTGGGAGCAGAAATCAGGAGTTACAAGAGCAACAAGATTTATTTGCCAGCTTTCTGAGCCTTTTGGGCTGATTTGGTGATTTTGCCACTCCCACCAATTTTCTTTTCTACATTCTTGATGACCCCAACAGCAACGGTTTGCCTCATATCTCGCACAGCAAAGCGTCCTGTAAATAGACCCAGGCAACAAAATTATACTCACAAGAAACAACATTGAAATTATATTTTATTTCAATTTCTTGAAAGTCTTTGGGACAAATGTCTGCAACCGTTGAGAAACATACACATTCTTTTGGCATTACTTTATTATGTGTGAAATTATTGCATGCTGAGCCAGATTAGCTAATCTGTTACCAAAACACTTGACTTGCTGACAAGTTAAAGATCACCATGTTCAGAATAAGAGTAAATTTCACACATTTGTAGGAGATATTTACTATTTAAACAATCAGTAAACTCTGTGCAATTAAGAATGTGTGTGTGGGGGGGAAAATCACATACACACAATCTGCAGTATGAGCAATGGAATGATATCAGACCAGCAGTCAGTAAGGTGAGGCCAGAGCCATATGCTCTCAAACGGGAGAGGGTCAGCATAGAAACAGCACTCATAATCCAAAATTATTTGTGACTGATGTAGGAGTGTAGACTCACCCAAGGGAGGGTACTGAGAAAAACTCTCCACACACATAGGTTTCCCTGGAACCATGTCCACAATGGCAGCATCTCCAGACTTCAGGGACTTGGGGTTGTCTTCCAGCTTCTTCCCTGAGCGACGGTCAATCTTCTCCCTCAGCTCGGCAAACTTGCAGGCAATGTGAGCAGTGTGACAGTCGAGGACAGGGGAGTAGCCAGCACTGATTTGCCCTGGATGATTTAGAATAATAACCTGATTTAAAAGAGAGGGAGAGAACAATAGTACAAAAACAGAAATGAATAGAAGTGGTCACCAGAAGGCCTTTGTACAAGTAATTTAAAAACAAATGGGTGTAGCATAACCATTAGTGTGCTATGTATCCTAATCACTGAGCTGTTGTACCTGATCCAATATGCAGAACAATTCTGATCATTTTTATAGCAGAAAGTGAAGGAGACTAGATGGTTATAAGCTCATCAGTGCAGCTGGTTAGAAATAATGACTTGTGTTGACCTTATTATTGAACATATCTTTCTTAGTGCTTTACGGTATTGCATATAATAGTCAAAAGTTTTTCTGACCTGTGCTGTGAAGCCTGAAGCTTCCTGGGGTGGATCTGACCGGCTGTCCCCACACACGTTCCCCCTTCGAATATCCTTTACGGACACATTCTTCACGTTGAATCCTACATTATCACCTGGTACCGCTTCACTCAGAGACTCATGGTGCATCTCCACAGACTTCACTTCTGTGGTGATATTGACAGGGGCAAAGGTGACCACCATGCCTGGACGCAGGATGCCAGTCTCCACTCTGCCCACAGGTACTGTCCCGATGCCTAGAGAAAGACACAATAACCGAGACATAATGTATACTCTCTCTCTCGCCTTCAAGGATTGAGATTCAAGGCATATTTGACTGCCTTGTACAAGCACATCAGAGCACCAGATTTGTAATTATAATCTAAAGCCCTCATTCATAATGATGAAATAGTATCTCTATCAGTTATACAAGTTTGTTAAAGACATGGAAAAAATATCTTCAAGAAGTATCTTGAAGTACAGTTGCATTGGTTTACTGCCATTCAGAAGCCATAAAGACTCCAAGACGATTGCTTTGAAATCTAAAAATACAAAAGGTTTGAGGGTTGCTATGATAAATATCAGAATACACCAAAATGTGACTCAAATACTATCCAGACATTGATGCTTGTATTTTACGAAGACTTTATTTTAATTATGCGAGGCTTTGTATGCTTGATAAAAAGTAACCAACCCCTTTTCCATTTTGTAGTTACAACATGGAACTAAACTTGGTAAACACAACAGGTCGAACTATTTTAATTTAACTGTGACAGATTAATTCAACAAAAAGCAGATATTTGTTGATGGGCATTCACACCCCATGGATCAATTCTTGGTAGAAACAACTTTGGTCATAATTACAGCTTCATCTTCTGGGATATGTTTCTATCAGTTTTGCAACATTATGTATCCTGATATACATATTTGCCCTTTTTTTTTTTGCAAAATTGTTCAAGTTCTTTCAGATTTGAGGCACAAAATGTTAAAGCATAATTCTGTCCAGAGTATCTTAAAAGCAAAGCAATAATCTGAATTTTTAATATATGGACAAATTATTACTGGATACCAACTCTGAAGCGTCAATACTACAAACAAACTATGTATCATACACACTACATCAACCTCATCTAAGTGGATTCAGACCTCCAATTTTGTAAACGTCCTGCAGTGGAAGGCGCAAAGGCTTGTCAGTGGGACGTGTGGGAGGCATGATGGTATCCAAGGCCTCAAGGAGAGTGATTCCACTGGCATGGTGTTCCTTCCTCTCAAGTTTCCAGCCTTTAAACCATCCCATCTGCAGAGTGCAAGGGTTTAGACATGACATGACATTTACTCCCCAGCATAATCAATTATAACACGTGCACATGCTGCCATGAACACATTCTCAACACTTACATTAGTAGAAGGTTCCAGCATGTTGTCTCCATGCCATCCAGAAATGGGGACGAATGGTACAGAGGCAGGGCTGTAGCCAATCTTCTTGATGTAAGCACTGACCTCTTTAACAATCTCATCATAGCGCTTCTCGCTGTAAGAAGGCTCTGTGGAGTCCATTTTGTTAACGGCAACAATCAGCTGCTTGACACCCAGTGTGTATGCCAACAGGGCATGTTCACGCGTCTGTCCATTCTTAGAGATACCCGCCTCGAACTCACCTACTCCAGCTGCCACAATAAGAACAGCACAATCTGCCTGGTAGAAAGATCAAAGAGAATAGAATTCACTAGTTTTTAAGTTTAGTTTGAAGTCTTTCACTGAATGCATGAATGAATTAATTTCAATGAAAGATTTTTTTTAATGTTCTTCTATGATTAAAGGGATAAATTTAATACAAATATAGAAACTTGTGATTAGGTGATGTAACCCCTAAAATATAGCCATACCCAGAGGGTTAGTACAGACAATTCTTGTTTACATAAAGTCCACTTTCTGCCTGCCTGGGATAGTCATAATCACCCTTTGAAACTTATGGGAGATTATCTTGAAGACCAGCAACCAAGATAAAATAAGACCGCCTCTCCAGGAAGACAATGGGACAAAGAATTATCCAACCATCAGGTGATATTTCATTAAAACACACACACACACACACACACACACACACACACACACACACACACACCTCCCACTTTCCTTTCACAAATGCATTTACTGTTGTTTATATGATAATGGAATGCTCCATGAATTTTTAACGATCCTGTATCCACTGTTGCAAGACAAGATACAAGTGGAGGTGAACTTCTGACCTTCAGTGAAGACAGAAATTATGTACAGTGAGTCAGAAAGGTCTTCTCCGTGATCTTTGAATGTGCTGACTCATTTGACGCTACAACTGGACCTTTGGCATGATTCCCACTAAAACCTCTGAATACAGAGTCATAAGTCTGCCTCTGCAATCTCTGGAGAAGCAGACATGACTCTATAGCTGTTCAGCATGATCTCTACTAAACTGTGCCACCCTGAGGACTCTCCTTGGCCAAGTATGTTGAAGTAGCCTCACAGATCAGGACCAACCAAAGAAACACCATCAGAGTATAACTAAAGCTTCTCGATGTACCTTCTTCAACCTTTGCATGATAGTTTAGCTAGAAATACTGTAGCATGTTAAATAGAGCCACCCTTTTCCCCAATTCACATAAGATACAAACAGCTGCCTGCTCACTGTGCATGTCCATCATTCAGCTGAATTCCACTCAGTTTCACCAAAATTGATGTAAAAATCAAATATTCTTCAGATATCAGGCAAATTGGTACTGGGTTTTTTTTTTTGTATACTTTATTAAACCCTAAGGGGATTGAAGTCTCTTTATTTCACCCATCTGAAGCAGTGAACAAAACAAACACACACACCTGTGAGCAACCGTGCTACTGCACCAAGGAAGCAGTTGATTGTTAGTGGTGCCTTACTCAAGGGCACCTCAGCCATGGATGTAGAGGGAGGGGAAGCACTGTTCATTCACACACACACCCTACACATTTTCCTCCCGGGCCACGGAATGTCCCAAACCCACTTCTCTAACCTTTAGGGCCATGGCTGCCCCGTGATGCAACCATCATCAGGTCATCACATTCTCAGATTATTTTGATGCCTACTATAATAGAATTATTGTTTCTAAAAACAATAGTAATTTCTAATATTTAATATAATGATAGTAATAATGTGTGCACCCATATACCTAAATACCCAGCCACTGGGGTTGCACAAGCCAGTTCATACTTCATGCATCCCCAAGCCCAGATAGATTGGGGAAGGTTGCATCAGAAAGAGCATCCAGTGTAAAAACCTATGTCAAATCAAATATGCAGATCATAAATTGGGAAGAATGATCTGCCATGGCAACCCCCACGGGAACAGCCAAAAAAAAAAAAAGAAGTGCACATATGCCTTACATACCCTACACAAAAGGTGATTCATTGCAATCAATTAAGCTTACAAATAAGGGAAATTCAAATAAATAAATAAATTAAATAAATAAAAGGATAGGTTGAGTTATTCCAAACTACAAGGTCTCTCCCCCCCCAGTGGAGACTATTCACTGACAATACAACAACGTGTATGTATTGCTATGCTTAACCTTGGATTGTGAACAATATATTTATCTATCCACACTGCTTCACCTGGGAAGTCCCTGTAATCATGTTCTTGATGAAATCTCGGTGCCCTGGAGCGTCGATGATGGTGATGTAGTATTTAGAGGTCTCAAACTTCCACAGAGAGATGTCTATTGTGATGCCTCTCTCTCGTTCTGCCTTCAGCTTGTCCAGAACCCAAGCATATTTAAATGAACCTTTCCCCATCTGGGCAACAGAGAAGATATGTCTAAACAACATAGTATATCATTTTAACATCAAAAGTAGTTTTGCTCTTTGCTCCAGCATGGATCTTACAATAAAATACAGAGAGAAACAGAATAATGGGTATACTATGGTATTCACTATTACCATATTTTCTTAAGTGAAAACTAAGAATGTTCAAAAGACAAGTACAACTCTACTGAATTTGAAATAAAAATGGAAATTATGGACAACTAAGCTCTATAAGATGCAGATAAAATTACCTATAACCTTAACAATGATCACTTCATAGCCACCACTATCATTACAGCAAACGTAAAATGACACATCATTAGCTGCAATGTCTGCCATGACATAGGCACTTTTACACATCTTCCTACATAAATCACAGAACTGTGTTAAGGTTCAGCCTCTACACAAATTATGACAAACCAGACTACAACTCCCAGAAACCTTCAGTCTTCTTTCACTCAATGTAAGACTTCACTTAAAATCCACAGCATTTTTTTTAACCCCTTGTTTTTAGAATGAATTTGTAACAAAACTCAAACAAAAATACTGAACCTGTTGACAGAGTTAACCTCAATTTTAGTCTTACCTCTGCAGCCTCCTTCTCAAATTTCTCGATGGTCCTCTTGTCAATGCCGCCACACTTATAAATGAGGTGGCCAGTGGTTGTGGACTTCCCAGAATCGACATGACCAATCACAACTATATTAATATGGATCTTCTCCTTCCCCATAACAAAAAGAGAGAATGTGTCCACCCAGTTCCCCTGCAAGAGAGTTAGGCACCTAATAATACCTTTTTAAGTTGTTTTATGAACACATCAGTCATACTCAATACCCATGTTATAACCTTTGTATTTAATCATCATAAAATGTGCACTATTATACTCAATATAGTAACAAAACAATGTGCATATTAAAAAGTTCAATTAATTCTATGTCAAAACCAGAAGTAAGCATTCTTAGGCAGCTTCCTTTGGTCACTTACCCTCAGCTGTACACAGGCAGCTCTGTGTTCCTTCTGTACACTCAAGAACACTGTCTGCCCAGAGAACGCAATGCAGCACTTTAGGTGGGGGAGGGAGGGAGAGAGGGAGAAGGGGGGAGAGAGAGAGAGAGAGAGAGAGAGAGAGAGAGAGATGGAGAACTACAAAGGCAGCAGGACAAAGTATGCATGTAGAGATGAGATCGAAAAACACCACACACAAACCTCAGTGACTCAGCATGTTGACCCAAATTTCTTTAGGTTTAAAACCTCATGAAACACTTATTTTGTAAGTGAGCGACATATGCACTGTTGAGACCATCAACATGTCACCTTTGGCAAGATGGTCCAATGAAATTCAGTCCTATTTTGCATTCCTTCTATTTTCTCATGCACATACAAACAAAAGAACAAAGGGGACACGTTCAAAACATGAACCAGGATTTATTCTTTTATAAAATAAACAAGCCAACATGAAGCCTGATTTAAGGCTCTCAATTTTAATGGAAAATTAATAAATACAGGTGGTTATAAAAATCACATTCTTTCTTAAACACATAATGGAAATATATGAGCTTGAGTCCATCTCACTTAAGTTACACACACCATGTAGACAGTCTGAAAATCCAAAAGCAAGTCACAACAGAAGCATTTTAAACAAGAGCTGTATTGTAATCGCTAAGCAAGCTGTACTAAGAATTAAGTATTAAGCCTCCTATCCCTAATTGACCATAATGGCAGTCACAAACCTTTTTCAAGGAATGCCATCAAACATGTTCAGGTACAGAAATTACTCCGCGAGGTCACTTGAACAAAATGAAAAGCTGCTATTTAAAACTTGCCTTGTTTTTTTCCCCCTTCCTGGAAAGTAAGGTGTTAAGGTATATTTGTATGTACTATGAACCACAACAGGGAAGCTTTTAAAGATCTTCTCAAACCATTGCTTATACTTGGTACTGGAGCCCAGATTTTTTTCAGCAGACTGTGTGCGCACACTAGTGTGTTCCCTCATACATCAATCAACCTTCTGAAAAAGCTCAAAACAGAAGACCATCCACGCTTACAGACACAGTGCCTCACAATGCATCACTTTAACCATGGCCGAGACTCTGGTTGGCCTAACATAAGCCATCTCTCAGTCCCGATGAATTAGATCCTCCCAATTTCCTCTGCTGGCCAGCACTATGTTCTGCGGCGTTTGGCTCCCCCAGGACTGGAGGGGTTGCCAGTGCTTAGTGTTTTCTCTGTGGCCCGATTTCTCTTCCTCTTCTCACCCGCAGCCTCCTTGGAGCCACCACCTGACTCGACTGAATTCCCTTTCTCCCTCTCACGCTCTCGCTCCTTCTCCTTCTCTCGCCCACTGCTTGAGCGTTCAGTCATCTTCACTGAAGAGTTGCTGCCTGGTAGGACAAAGACAGAACGACAGAGGGAAATAGGACAAATTTAACTCTTTTGGAAAGTGGGAAGGTATGAGATGTTATTTTGGAGTGTATATTTAGATTACCCTTCAACATAAATCTTATATATTAGTTCAACTCTCCAAGTTTGCATAATAACCCCTGTGTCCGAAACCACTCACTCGTTCACTACTCCCTACTCACTATCTAGGGAATTACTATACAGAGGACTATATAATGAGCTCACTGATAAATGCACAAACACTTTCAGACACTACTCCGTCGCGCTACGTCATTACTGTCACACAATTAAAACGTGCCAGATCAGTCAGCTGGTGGGTTTTCAAAAATAATAAAATGCACGCATGTATTTTTGTGATAAGTACACATGACACTGAGCGTATTTCCCACATTAATCAATACAAAGTACTTTGTGTCTGCTGCATCTTTCAATTCTTTTAAATCAAA
>JAOBAM010000005.1:35511696-35522145 GCA_025212355.1 Notarius kessleri | reverse complement strand
TGTAAGCGTTGTGGCAATAATACAACAATGCATTGACAGAAAATGTACTTTTAATACTTAAGTATTTTTAAAAGCAAATACTTCAGTACTTTAACTTAAGTAAAAATGTGACTGTGCAACTTTCATTTGTATCGGAGTAACATTTGACCAGTGGGATCTGTACTTTGACTTAAGTAATGAAGTTGGGTTTTTTGTCCACCTCTGGTACCAGCAAGAAATGAGCCTTTCATTCATTCATTCATTCATTCGTTCCAGTAACTATTTTATGCTGGTCAGAGTCATTTTAAATCTAGAGTCTATCCTGGTAACACTGAGAGCCCTTTAGTGCTAACCCCATTTCCAGAAAAGTTAGCATATTTTCCTGCTTATTTGAATATGACAATGCCAGGCCTCATTCTGCACGGGCTACAACAGCGTGACTTTGTAGACACAGTGCCTGTGTTTGACTGGCCTGCTGCCAATCCAGATCTGTCTCCTATTGAGAATGTATGGCACATCATGAAGAGGAGACTCAGACAATGGTAACCACAGACTGTTGAGCTGCTGAAGTCTTGTATTAAAGCAAGAAGGGACAAAATTTCCAATTGCAAAACTGCAACAATTAGTATCCTCAGTTCCCATATAAAGTGTTATTAAAAGGAAAGGTGATGTACTACAATGGTAATAATGCCTCTGTCCCAACTTTGAGTGTGTTGCAGACATCAAATTCTAACTTTGTTTATATTTACAAACTACAAATCAAGTTGATTAGTAAAACTATTGAAAAGCTTTTCTTTGTACTTTTGTCAGTTAAATGTTCACATGAATTAACAAGTCACAGATTTTTGTTTTTATTGCACTTTGGAAAATATCCCAACTATTCTGGAAATGGGGTTAGTCCATCGTAATATTCATTCTGCCTTTCACACATATGCACTCATGTGGTTCAACAAATTGCTATTCTGAGATTTGTCCATATATGCAGCCCAAGGAAACAAGTCCATCCATTTACGCACCCAGGTTGTAGAGCAGGCTGAGAGCTTGGAATTCTGCCTGATGCTCATACTGTCCCTCCCTGTAGCATTCCAGCAGCCAGCTCAGACACTCCTGAAGGTGTGTGTTGTTGATATAGGGGTCATAGAGCTGCAGAGGCTCACCACATAGCCGGTATGATGCATAGAGGTGGAAGCGCACTGTTCTCTCAAGCACTGCCACACACTCCTTGCCAGACACACGCTGGATGACCATGTCCTGCCGCACACTGCGCAAACGGTCGAACACAAAGCTGTAGACCTGTATGACATTCAGAGAAAAAGATATACATGGAAATACAGATGGTGGCCATTTTTAAAAAAGTGAGCATTCAATAACACTTGCATTTGACACCACACCTGAACAATTATTTAAACAATGTACTTCATTCAAATGGAACTTAGAGTTACATTATTATTATGGTGCATAAATTTAAATAAATAAATAAAGGAGGGTTGCTTGCTGCATCATTACACAATCATCAGGAAGAGGTCAGCTGTTGAAGTTATAGAGCCATGGTCATCAAAGTGGGCTTCAGGGAACCCCTGGAGTCTGTGAAGCACAGCCAGTGGGTCTGCAATTTTCTATAATTTGTTACAGTGCTGGAAACCACAAGCCACCATTAACAGAGTTATGCCTGTAAATAATGACAACTGGAATATATCCCCTTCGGACACAAGGAAAAATGCTATGGAACTTCATGAGTACAATTGTACACATTACATCAGAAGGGGCTAAAGTGAATTTTAATAAAAATGGGTTCTGTGGGGAAAAATCTTTCTGCTTCCAATATATTTGAACGATGGAAGGTTTTCACATTACCAATGCTGTTAGGAATTACAGTGTCTGCTGGGGGGGAAGAAAAAAAAAAGTGGATTCTGATCTGGTGTGACCTGAATCCAAACACCTCAGTTTCCTTTATCTAACGTCACAAGGGTGACAAGCCATTACAGCAACCATGTTCCAATACACCAGTCATCACTGCTTTGCATCGTTGACTGCTTTCACATTATCCATAATGCTTTGCACCTTGGGGGTGGGGGGAACCAGGCACTATATTTGTTTACGAAGTCATATAACCTCAGTCATTTCTTCGAATTCACATGGGGGAAATTGAATTTTCCTGATTTAAAGTTTTATAGAATACCTCAAGAGGCTAAGCGTCGCAAAGCGTAGTTAAACAGAATTCGCCATCAAAATTTTACATTGACAACATGCAACTGTGTTCTGCACACTTTAGTGGTGGAGTAAAGTCTGATGATCCAAGTCATGAAATCCCCAACCCCTCTTTGTGTTTGGTCATAAAAAGTATGAAAACCGAAAAACAAGGACAAGTCAAAGAACTGAAAAGGATAACTTTATTGAAGGATCAACTCCCAGAACAAGGCGCAAATGATCCTAACAGCTTCCTCTAACAGCCCAAAGATTGTCATAATCTGGTAGCATATGAGCTCAAGGAAAATCAGAGTGAAGGAAATCAAAGTCAACTTAAAAAAAGAAGTTTGACAGTTCTGCTGTGTTTACAGGATTTAACGGAGTGAATTCCTTGCTTGTGTTCCCATGGACAAAGCATTTTGTATTTTCTTACGGCCTTCTCGTCATAACCAGCACCCAGCAAAAACAATTTCACTGTGGATTCTTCTATGAGCAGTGTTGATCTTTCGAAGCTCTTCTGCCAATCTTTTAACTTATGCAGGTAAGTAATTGTTGGAACAGCCGTGTTGACAGATGAAGGAGGCTGCTGACTGTCACCCAAAGTAGAGATGTTTAAAGCATTAGATACAATATTTACAAGTGCTTTTTTTTTAACCAATTGATTTCTTGAAGTCCACAAAAAAGGCTTTTCTTTAAGCTTCCATTTAGTTAGTTTTGACACTTCTTTGAAGGTTTTAGGGAGATTTAATTTTGAAAAATTACTGTTAGTCTGCGATGCAGTGTTGTTTTAGTTTGTTTATATTTTGGTTACCCCCCAAGGCACAAAACATTATGGGTAACATGAAAGTAGTCAATACCAGAAAGTTATGCAAAATCATAGTATGGAAACAAAAGTAGAATAAAAAAGGACTACCTTTTTTAAGGATACCAAATGTTAACATATACAGTAGGTAGTAATTTCTGCACAAGATGCATACACTGAAGGGTTGTAAATGTTCTGAGTTTAATCTAATGATACTTAATCAGAGGTGCTTTTTAATATGCCTTCCAGCAGGTTTGCTAATGACTATAATTCTTACAATGTAATACATCTGTATGTAGTTGCTAACCTCAGTCCAGGGCTGCAGTGTAGGGGAGGCTGCTATTTCATCCACCAAGTAACACACTGTCTTGAACAGAACGTCCGGTGGTCGCAGATCACAGGCTCTGGTGCTATCTTTACCAGCTGCAGGACGAGAGTACTCTTTAACAGTGCGAGAGAGATCAGCACGGGGCATGCGCTCTTTCTCTGTCCCATGTTCCAGCTCGAAGCAGTGTAACTGCTTGTGTTTTTCCCGCCGCCTGACTTCTGAGATGGGACACATAGTGGTACAGGTACCACGTGGAACTGATTCTTCTGGCTTTGCTTCAGCCCCACATCGCTCCTGACCCCCCATCTTCTCACAGGGTGGCTTCCTGGGCATGGAGCAGATTGCAACTTTTGTTTCAACCATATCAGATGTGTCCACTACACACACAAAGCCAAGCTAGAATACAGCATATTGTTGAAATGCTTGAGTAGAAAACTGAAAGTCTGTTTACCTTGGTGCATACAGGCAATGTTAGACAAAAGATACTTTGCATAACCATTTCATTATTAGTTCTATATTTATCTTTAGATAAAGAATCATTCAATCATTCCTTTCAGTGACTACTTTGGCCTAGCAAGGGTCACAATGGATCCAGACCCTAATCTTGGAATACTGGGCATGAGGCGGTAATACCCCATACAAGACACCAGTTTATTGCAGGCTCCACGCACACTTTTGGACAGCAGAAATTAACCAGAGAAAACTCATCCCAGATGTGAACCTCCACACAGACAATATCCTGAGTGCAGAACTGAACTGGGGACCTAAGAGGCGGTAATGATGCCTATTGCACTGCCATGCTGATAACAGATTTTAAGGGTTTAGATGTCCTTTTATTAGGTAATTCAGAGAGCCAAGTGTGTATTTATTATGGTCACATCGGCCAAAAAAAAAAAAAAAAAAAGTGTCCTTGATCTGAACCCACTTTTATAGCTAAAGCATAAGTGACTAACAGCTTAGAGCTGCATTCTCTGGCCCTTTTATCAGATCTAGTCCTGCCAGTATACAATTACTGACTTTATACAGATCATGTACGCAGATATTCTATTCATCAGTGAAAAGGGACCACCAGAAGACCACAACAGCAGATATTATTTTCACAGCACAGCAGAGACACAGACATGATACTGGTTCACAAATTTCTCTCTCTGTATTGGAGCCGATTAAACACAAATATTCTCGCTCACCTAAATACAGTTTGTCAATAATAACCAGTTCAGTTGGTTGGGTTCAATGCCAGAACTGATAACTGCATCATCAGTTTCTCTTTGGCTAATCAGACAAGGTTCACCACCACTCTTGCCAGAGCAGTTAGGGGTTAGGCACCTTGCTCAAGAGCACTTAAGCCAGTCC
Source organism: Notarius kessleri (assembly GCA_025212355.1). Lineage (NCBI taxonomy): Eukaryota > Metazoa > Chordata > Actinopteri > Siluriformes > Ariidae > Notarius > Notarius kessleri. The sequence continues at coordinate 35,517,496 of JAOBAM010000005.1, read as the reverse complement.
TGCTGGTCCAGGGAATTGAACCAGCAACCTTTTGGTTCCAAAGCTGTTTCTCTAACCATTAGGCCATGGCTTCCCCCAAAGCTCTTCACGAGAGTTTTTGACCACCAACCCGAGGGAATAGAGGTCAGAGAGAGCCTATTAACGATCCAACAGAGAGAGAGAAGTGTTTCGGAGTATGGACTAGACACCCGCACCCTAGCTGCTGACAGTGCCTAGAATGAGCCAGCACTGAAAGCCACATTTCGCTAGGGTTTGCATTCAGAAGTGCTTAGCGAGCTGGCCTGCTGTGATAAACATCTCTCTCTGGACTCTCTCATTGACCTGGCCATCCGACTAGATCATCTCATTCGTAAGCGGCCCTCACTACAGTCACCTCCTGTTCCCTCTCATAACATGAGCCCAGTAACTCCTATGGAGGTCTCACGTACATGACTACAATGTTCTGAAAGAGAAAGATGATGATGGTAGGGCCTCTGTTTTTACTGCGGCTATGCTGACCATCAGATCTCTAAATGCTCCATTCGACCCCCGTGAGACAGCCAGCCCAGCAAAGCTACCAGCCCACCTAACCCGGTGAGTTTGGATACTACTCGCAACTCACACTCTTTTCAAGTGCCTGTGTTACTAAAGCTACCAGACTTGACAGCTGTCAATGTTGCATGCATTGACTCAGGGGCTGAAGGAAACTTCATAAACAGCATGATTGTCCAGAAATACCACCTGACCACCCACGAACTTCTGAGACCAATCACGCTAAAGGCCATCGATGGGGGTCCCATAGGGTCTCCATGCGCACGACTCCCCTTGAGATTCAAGTAGGACCCATTCACACTAAGCACATATCTATACTTATCACTCTTACTGCACACCATGACATAATATTCGGCTATCCTTGGCTTCAACTCCACAATCCTCTGATATCATGGCAACAACAGGACATTCTTCAGTGGTCTCCTATCCTGTTTACAGAATTGTTTGAAACTTCCCCAACTAATGCTCTTGTCCCCCTCTGTAGAGGGCCCCCAGCCTGACTCCCTCGACAACATTCCCTCTTGTTACTTCGACTTACGGGAGGTTTTCAGTAAAGGGAAAGCCTGTGGTCTGCCTACTCACTGTCCCTATGACTGTGCTATTGATCTCCTCCCAGGTACAGCTCCTCCTCATAACCGCATTTACCCTTTGTCCCTAACCAAACAAGCTGCCATGGAGGAGTACGTACAAGAAGCCTTGCAGCAGGGGTACATTAGACCCTCGACGTCTACAGCCTCAGCAGGGTTCTTCCTTGTTGAGAAGAAAGGAGTGGGTCTTTGGCCATACATAGACTATCGGAGCCTGAACCAGATCACAGTAAAATACCCTTATCCACTCCCACTGGTACCTTCATCCATAGAACAGCTCAGATCAGCCAAAATATTTTCTAAACTAGACCTTTGTAGTGCCTACAACCTGGTCAGGATCCATGAGGGTGACGAATGGAAGACCGCGTTTAGCACCACCGCAGGCCACTTCGAGTACCTGGTCATACAGTATGGCCTTTCTTGCGCACCAAGTGTCTTACAGTGTCTCATAAATGACGTGCTCAGGGACATGTTGGGGAAATTCGTTATCACATATATCGACGACATCCTGATTTACTCCCCAGATGAGAACATCCACCACGAGCACGTCAGGTCGGTGCTCTCATGCCTGCTCCAGAACCACCTATATGCAAAAGCAGAAAAATGTGAATTCCATGTCACCCAGATCTCGTTCCTTGGCTACATTATCAGCTCAGAGGGGGTGAGCATGGACCAGCCCAAAGTTAAAGCTGTGACATCATGGCCCACTTTCACTTGTGTCAAGGAGATGCAACACTTCCTGGGGTTTGTGAATTTCTATCGTTGGTTCATCTGTGGGTTTAGCACTATCACAGCCCCTCTCACCTCACTCCTGAAGAACGGACCCCATCGTCTCCACTGGAACCCTGCAGCCGATAAGGCCTTCAACCAGCTTCAAGTCAGCATTTATCACAGCTCCCATTCTACAACGTCCAGACCCTTCTAAACCCTTCATTGTGGAGGTGGACACATCAGAAACAGGAGTAGAAGGGGTTTTGTCTCAACATTTCGGAGAGAAACCCAAGCTTCACCCGGTCGCGTTCTTCTCTAAGAAGCTTATGCCCACAGAAAAGAATTATGACATTGGAAATCAAGAGCCTTTGGCTGTTAAGCTGGCCCAGGAGGAATGGAGACACTAGTTGAAGGGCGCAGCACATCCATTCATGATCCTGACCGACCACAAGAACCTGGAATACTTAAAGACTGCAAATCGTTTGAATCCCTGTCAGACCAGGTGGGCTCTATTCTTCACTAGGTTCCAGTTCACTATCTCTTATCGCCCTGGTTCCAGAAACACCAAGGCAGATGCTCTCTCCCGAGTCTACACCTCACCACACTCTTCTGAACCCACCACGATCCTTACACCTGAATATTTCCTGCAAGCCATAACCTGGGACATCGACAGGGAGCTCAGACAGGCACAACCCACAAGCCCTCCTGAAAATTGTCTGCCCAGACTTTTGCATGTTCCACCCAAACTCAGAGACAAACTCATCACCTGGGTGCACTCCTCTCCTGCCACCGGACACCCCAGCAGCCATCGCACTTACCAACTCCTCCAGAACAAGTGCTGCTGGGAAAACATGATATTGGACATTAACCATTTTGTCTCACTGTGCCTCGTCTGTGCCCAGGCCAAGGTTCCCAGAGCTCCCTCTGCTGGTAAGCTATGTCCTCTCCCAGTACCCCAGTGACCCTGGTCACATATCACTATCAACTTTATCACTGACCTACCCCACTCACAAGGCAACACGGTCATTCTGGTCATCATCGATAGGTTCTCTAAAACATTCAAGCTCATCCCACTACCAGGTCTTCCGTCTGTTTTCAAAACCACCAAACACTTATTTACACATATCTTCTGCTACTATCGTATCTCTGAGGACATACTCAGTGATCACGGTCCCCAGTTCATTTCTAGACTATGGTCATGGTTCATGGACAGACTAGGAGTGTCCATCAGCCTCGCTTCTGGGTATCACCCACAGTCCAATGGGCAAGTTGAACGAGCAAACCAGGAAGTGGTTTGCTTCCTCTGCATATTTTGCATGCAGAATCAGAAGGACTAGGCACAATTTCTTTCATGGGCAGAGTATGCACAAAACTCGCTCAAGCATTCAGTCACTCAGCTAACCCTGTTCCAGTGTGTACTTGGATACCAACCTCCACTTTTCCTGTGGGATTGTTACCCACACACAGCTTCCAGCCATCAACTCCTGGTTCCAGAGGAGTCAGCGGGTATAAGAGGAGGTTCATCAGAGACTAGAGAACGCCAACACCAAGTACAAGCACTATGCTGACAATCACCAAAGTGCCACCCCAGAGTATGCCCCAGGTGATCAAGTATGGGTCTCTACGAAGGACCTCAGGGAACCCAGCTCCTGAAAAAAGCTACAAGCCAGATACATTGGCCCATTCAAAGTGCTACGTAAGATCATTGAGGTCTCATACAGGCTCCAGTTCCCTCCTCACAGTAAGATGGCTCCCACATCTCACATCTCCTGCCTCAAACCCACTATCCAAGGTCCCCTAGTCTCTGAGACACCCACCCAAGAAACCCCCTCCCTGGACACTGAAGGAGAACCCATCTATCAGGTCAACAAGATCCTCAATTCCCGCCACAAACAGGGACAACTCGAGTACTTGGTCGACTGGGAGGGTTACGGCCCTGAGGAACGTACTTGGGTCAGGTCCAAGCACATCTTCGACCCCCTCCTCACGCAAGAATTCCACAGCCTGCACCCTGATAAACCTGCTACAAGAAAGAGCAGTCGACCAAGGAAGGAGGTTGCTCCCAGAGGGAGCTCCTTGGGGGTGGGGGGTCTGTCAGTAACAACGCTGAAAGCCTGAGTTTGGAGCAGCCTCCAAACATGGCTGCTCTGGACTACACTCCCCATGAGTTACAGTGCCCCTTGTCACCAGAGTACTGATTACATCACCTGTCACCAATTCACTTGCCATTTGCTTCGCCTATTTAAACCCTGCTCAAACACTCACTCACTGTGAAGTATCATTCTTTGTCCCGTGCCTGACTTTACTAAGCCATTTATTTTCTGACTGACTTCCTGTTTAAGACCACTGTTTATGTTCATTTCCTGACCTCATCTTCACATCTACTGTGTACGAAGCTGTTTTCTGATCGATCAACCTCCACCTGTTTCCTGACTATGATTCCTGCTCCACGATTTGGCTCAGTTTGCAGTTTGTGCTGCACTCGTTCTCCCCTGCAATTGCATCCGTAAGTGCCTGCACTCTGACATCGAGCATATCTTCTATAGTAAATGTGCACCACGTGAGTTTGTGTATATATCCTCCAACATAGCCCACTTCTGGTTCAAAGCCTCATGTATAATTAGCTACTGTATGATGTCACGTGCAAATGAAGAAATAATGAATACAAGCAGTAGCCAGACATCCAACACGTGTGTGTGTGTGTGTATGCAGTAAGCCTGCTGCAGCATCTTATCATTTTGGTTTGTGAATATGCATGTTAATGATACCATGAACATAAAAGGATGGCGCACACCCTTAACATGCAGTCTACGGTGCAGTCCAGGAATGCAATATGTCATTATGTCAATGCACGAAGTTCATGCAGCCTGTTAAAATCCTACAGGACTCGCCCAGCTTGCTTTTCACTGCATTTGTGTCATGATCGAAAAAAACTAAACTAGGACCTACGATTAAATGTAAATTTATACCATAAACTCTTCAGCTCAATCCCACATAAGTTTATTTTTTTAAACCTTATTAATTAAATAAAAAATGCCAGGCATATCTTGGTGTCTGCGATACTAAAACTATTTTTTTTGGACAGGGAGGCACGAGCTGAGTGTGCCTCCCTTAAATCTGCACCAGCTTTGTTTATAATAATGATTATATTTTACTGTAATATGAAACACTTATTCAGCAGAATGCTCTTCAGTCTGTATAATGAAGACATTTTGCTTGCTAATTGTGTTGCCATAGTAACAACTCACATTTTTAGCCACAATCAGCTGATGCTAATTGATGATGTACATGTAAATGAATGTACAAGTTCAGAACACTTTATTTTTAATAGAGCATTAATGTACTGCACTGTTACACACACACACACACACAATGTGTCCTTATTTGCTCCTCTACTAATCTTTTTGGATGCATTCATTTTGTGTGTGTGCGCGCGCGCGTGCGTTTTTCAGGTAGAGACTCGGGCTGCGTTTCTGTTGATGATGGAAGTTTGCCGACTTTTAGGACGAGAGGAAACAGGAACAGCAACAGAGCAAGACACACACCTCCTGAGACTGCTTACACCTGTAGCTAAACTGTACACTGGCAAACAGGTACACACACACACACACTAATCAGTCACACTGTATACACAAAAACATTTTAAATGCTGAAACCTGAAGCAGTAGAAACAGAAGACCTTCTGCATGCCCCAGAGGTTATAAGAAAATTCCCTGTGATTGGATTCACAATCGTGGGTCCCGATGCAGTGTCAGTGTTTTATCTGTTTCTCATGGACCATAACAAAGATCCCTCTATTTAGGAAACACTGCTGGGGGAAAAGGCACCTAACCCGGGGAGCAGTTGGGGGTTAGGTGCCTTGCTCAAGGGCACTTCAGCCCAGGGCTGCCCCACGTTAACCTAACCACATGTCTTTGAACTGTGGGGGAAACTGGAGCACCCAGAGGAAACCCACACAGACACGGGGAGAA
>JAOBAM010000005.1:35500953-35511596 GCA_025212355.1 Notarius kessleri | reverse complement strand
GGGATAAAATTAGCTCATGTTTTAAGTCGTTCAAATTCTGTAAAGCTGCTTTGCGACAATGTCTTTTGTTAAAAGTGCTATACAAATAAACTTGACTTGACTTGACTTGACTTGACTGTAGGATCATAGGTACGGCTATGCCTCAGAAGGTTATTGTCAGTCCATACCACACACTTCTGACCCCACAAATACTCCCTAAATTTTTCAGTCATGGCCCACTTCATGCCAAGGAACTCCAATTTCATGGAGCTATAATTCTTCTCTGCAGGGTGGAAGCTTTGAATGGCATAGGCAACGGGCCTCACTTCACCTTCCTGTTCCTGTGACAGAACAGCGCCCACGCCATTGTGGCTAGCATTGACCTCCAGGATAAAAGGGAGAGAGAAGTCAGCAAAGGCCAAAACAGGTGCACCTATTAACCGGGCCTTTAGCTCCTGGAAGCTCCTCTCACAGCTTTCTGACCAGACCTCTACCAGCAAGGCACCCTGGCCTTTACGAGTCCTTACTCCTGAGAGTTCAACCACCAAATGATGTAGTGGTACAGCCAGTTTTGAGAATCCCGCCACAAAGCACCTGTAGTAACCAGCAAAACCCAGGAAGGACCTGAGCTCAGAGACAATGGTGGGATGAGGCCAGTTAGCAACTGCTGGGATCATACTGGGGTCAGTGGAAATGCCCTCCTTGGAGATGAGGTGACCCACGTACTGTACCTTTTTCTTAAAGAAGGAGCACTTTTCCAGTTTAATATTAAGTCCCTTCTGCCGCAGATGACTCAACACCAGATCCAGATGGTTCAACTTCTCTCCCACACTGGAAGAAAAAACAATGATATCATCGAGGTACAACAGTAAGGACTGGCAATGCTGGAGCCAAACATCCTTTCCATAAGGTGTTGGACTGTACATGGTGCATTGCACAACCCAAACGGCATTCTGCTGAACTCAAATAGTCCAAAAGGGGTACAAAAGGCAGTCTGTGGCTTGCCTTCCTCTGCTACTGGTACCTGGTTATAGCCACTAACTAAGTCCATGGTGGAAAACTACTTAGCTCCTGGCAATGCTTCCAAGGACTTTTCTATTTGAGGAAGAGGAAAGGCATCCTTCCTTGTCTTGCGGTTCAACTGCCGGTAGTCCACACAGGCAAAGGCTGCCATTTTTCTTCCTAACCAGGACAATGTGGGAGGCATAGGGACTACTACTCTCCCTAATCACCTGGGCCTCTAGCAGCTGGTGTATGTGGGCTTTAACTGCATCATTATCAGAAGGAGGAATATGTTGATACCTCTGCCTTACAGGTATATTGTCAAGTAGGGGAATATGATGGGAGATAAGGTTAGTACAGCCAAGGTCACCCTCAAAAGCAGAAAACACAGATTCATGTTTTAACAATGCTCTCACTTGGTCCTGTTCTTCATCTGAGAGAAGAGATAAATCAAGGGTCCTAATCTGCTCCTGCACCAAGCTAACTTTCCCAACTTGGGAATTAACTATTGTGGTGGTCTTGCCTGGCTCACTCTTTACCTCACTAATTCCTGCTGGTAGGCTTATTACCTCTGTCTTTGACAACAACCCTAAGAGGCAGCAAGGATGAAGTGTGACTGCAGAACAACCTACATTAACAACAGGTATATAAGCAGTGCCCTGGTTAACATGAACAAGGGCAGGGGAGACTAGCAGGCTCTCAGGCAGGTGATGATCAGTTAAGGGCTCTAAAAAGACTGAACTGGAGGACCCAAACTGAATGGAGCAGGTAGCAACTACTATTTTGATAGTGCCACCAGGAATATATAGTGGTCTCCTACCACAAACCCGAGCAAAACCTGTCTGTTACTTAGGGGTTTGGGTCTCAACCTGATGACAAAGTTGCAGAGCTTGCTGCCAAGGCTCTGATGCAGCCTGTCCTGTGGGGAGAGTGAACAAATCAGGGCCAGACTGGCTCAACAGTTCATCATAACAACCCCGAATAACATTCATACCCAAAATTCCTGAGACCTCATGTGGGATGGGCTGCTCAGGAGGTTCCGCAACTGCCAATACACCTCGCTTAGGAATGGTTTTGCTGCACACTTCAACATCTGGCTCCCAATAGCCAAGGTAAGGGATCTGTAATCCATTTGCAGCTTTTAATTGCAACCAATGACAAGAATGCAGTTTATCATGAAAGTTTTCCCTAAAGACAAACACTTTACCTCTACACCTGCTAGTTTAATAATCACTTGGGGGCAGGGGGCAATCAATTGGGCTGCTCTCTCATCATCTGAGCCACTAAGGTCCCCCCTCCCACATGTTTGGCTCTGAACACTGGAGGAAGCTAGTTTTTTGCCTGTTGGGAGGTAGTAGTAGCTGCAACCTGAGGGGCATAAACCAAGTGACTGGGCTGAGCAAGGACCCACTCATTATCACAATCACTAGCATAATGACCGAACTGCTGACACCATCTACAAATTACATTGCCTCTGTTAGTCCTGGGATGTGGGAGTGCCTGCGTTTTCAGAAGAATTTTGCTCAACTGATCAATCTGCTCTTGCTGTTTATGTAGCATGGCTGCCAACCCCACTAGTTGGGAAGTGGTGGAACTAGTAGATGGGCCGCCAACTTGACTCAGGACTCTAGAGTTTTGTGCAGCACATAGAGATGGGACAGGGTATCTCTGACTGCTGCTATTTGGCCTACCCTCATGTTCCCATCTGATGGCCTCAGCATGAACATCAAGCAGTGAGAGTTCAGTATTACCACGGACCAACTGCTTCAATTCCCTGCAAAGAGCAGAATCATTGACATTTTCCACAAACTGATCATGCAGTAAAGCAGCAGTGTTAGGCAGCCTACCAGGGGCACTAGCAACAACTTTCACCATCAGGCAATACAAGCATGTGAATATGCTTGCAATGATTCACCCTTTAACTGTTTGCTTGAGAAAAACTATTCCTGCAAGGAGACATAAGATTTTGTACATCCATAAAGCTCCCACAAAATGGTAAAAATCTGCTCTGGGTCCTCTCGGTCAGCCCAGGGCCTATACCTGATCTCATCTTTAGCTTTTCCCTCCAAATGGTCAAAAAGAAAATATGCCTGGTCCTGAGGACTCAAATGTCTAGCTCTCATGCTAGCTCATACCTCCTCCACCCACTCATCTATCCCAATTCCATGGGTGCCTCTAAACAGGGGACATTTTCTCTCACTGGGGAGGTAGAATAAGCTCTCAGGAGGAGCAGAATCCTGTGGGAGCAGCTGAAGTGCTAGGTGCTAACCGTGCACCTGACCATTCCTGCAGCAGATGCTCCTTTTCTGCCTGGAGCTGTTTAACAAGCTCCCTCAGTTCCTGCAGTTCTTCACCCATGGCTCCTCAACACAACAGGCACTTGTTAATCAATGTCCTCAGCCAGATGAATGTCAGGTCCCTCGTAGTGCCAACTGCTGCTTTGTTTAAAAAGATAAAACTCACTCACTTGAATAATAAAAAAAAAAATAACCTACACCTGACTACACCAAGAAATTGTAACCGAATTAGGGCCTTGGCTAGATTTTGGCTTTTACAGCACTAAAGCCCAACTACATCACCCTGGGAATTTCACCCAGGGAATAGTCACTTGAATGAAACAAAAAAATCTGTTATAATTGAACCCGACTCACAAAATAAAGCTGGGGGGTTATCACACAGGTAAGTTCACAAAAAGAACAGAGACGTTGTTCACTTAGTTCACAACAAAATTGAGTTTAATTTCACCTCTGAAACAAGTAAATAATGTTCAGATTAAAAATACAAAACGAAAAGGAAGGAAAACAGCATTTAGGCTAACAGTGATTTAAAAGCGATACCAAACCCAGAAAAAAAAAATACATACAGAGGTGGCACATTATGAGGCAGCTAAAAAAAAATAAATAAATACACAGCAAAATAGTTCAACATGCAAATCAACTCAAAACGACACTAAATAAGACAAACAAAAGAAAAGCCACCTATAAAAACAATTGGTAGACATGTCTATAAAAAGGCAAGGAACAAATACAAAAAAAAAAAATCACTTAAAATAAAAAATCAGTGCTGTTACTCATATGTTCAACAAAAAACTTACAATAATGTTAAAACAAAAAACAAAGCCGCAGTGGCAGGTTCAGCTGCTGAAGACAAAATATATTAATACAGCGTTTTTGTTCAGTGTGTACTTCTTAAAACAATCTCACCGTTAAAAAGAAACTAAGGAAGTTACCATGGGTTGAAGCAGGCTTGTTAATACGTCAATGTTAAAAACAGGAAGGTGACACAAGCAGCACTGTCTGGAACAGACACAACCAATAAACAGTCAGACTGCGGCTGTGCAAGGTGGAGAGAAGCGAGCACATTTATTTCAATCAATCAATCAATCAATCCGAACAGAGCCCTGCTGTGGTGACAGAATATTGCCAGCATAGCTTGAACAGCAAATAGCAAAGCCCGGAAGTGTAGCAGTAGTTATACAGCACCTTGATACCTGCCTTTATACTCCAATATTCACGAGGTAACGTCTACAGCTGCCACACCGGAAATGACGTAGAAAACTGACTTCACCTTCCGGTTACAAGTCTTTAAACTAGTTCTCTTTAGAAAGAATAAAAAGTTGTTGATAACTATTAGCCAACAACTCGAAACTCCACCCGCTTGCTGATTTTATTGTACTGGTTGAAGTTGTGTATAAAATCAAAAATATAATCATAAAGTCTCTTCTGAATTTGAAATAAGTTTACTTTAAGCACGTCTGCTTAAACAACATAAATAAATAAAAACTAGCACACTCACCTAAGATAACCCACTCCGCCCTGCAGTTCAATCACTGACAACAAAACGTCACTTCTTACAGTGTGGTTATAAAATACGTCATTTCCGGGTAACCCTGGCCATTTTACTGTGCAGTGCTGTGTTGAAATAGCTGGCGAGCCAAGAACGTGGTCAAGCATGTGCCAGTAATGGTTACACATGTGCACCTTTGTATTTATTTGCTTGTTTTTGTTTTTTAAATTGGTGTTTAAGTGTGCAAATAGCTCCACTGTGTGGTTATTTTCACCCGGATGTAAATAAGCTTCTGTTTATATCTTGCTCTTCAGAAATGAAATCGTGTATTTATGTTTTGCATGTTCAGTTTTACTTAAAGTGTATGGATATTAATTGAGGCTTGTTTTTTTATTTTAAATTGAGAGTCATGGCTTTTCCAAAGCCAGGTTCGCTGCCATCACTCAATAATTAATTTATACCTTATAATTTGTAATGACTGCAGTTTTACTCTACACTGTGCAGCAGTAGAGTCTCATGTCCTAATGAATATAAACACACACACACACACACACACACACACACACACGAAGGGTTAAGGAATTTCTTAAACTTCAAAATAAAATTGAAATGAACACCATTGTTCCTTGTCTCTAGTACTTTTTCAATAATCATTCCAAAATTTGTATTTACCCATTTCTACTTTTATGTATAATTTTAAGTGATCTTTTCTGCATCCAACATTTCCTTCAGTATTAGAGTTTATGCTTTCACTTTCAAAAGAAAACAGTATTAAATTGGTCTTAGGAAATTCATGTCTATAACAGTAATAAATTTGAACTCTTGTAATGTTTTACACAATTTCTTAAAAGGGTGCACATAATGTTAACCAATTATTTATCTAATGTTGACTATAGGTGTACCTAACAAAGTGGTGTATCTAGATCCCTGAACAAATATTAAATAACGCTTAATTACATACACATTTCATCTCAACGTCACACAGAAAATACAGTCCTATATACTGTACAGTTTCAAATGAGTCTTGATGGGTGATTCAGAATATCACAAAGATATTAGACCATCACTCCATTTAACTTAGACATATTAATTCTTTACATCAAGCCACATTCATTCAGAATTATTAGTCTGTAACAATTTAATTCTGAATCATACAACTGCTTGAAATCAAGAGTAAATCATCACTCATGACACTGCTCTAAGAAAATCAGTAAAATAGTATACATCACAAACTGTAAATTATTTCAATGCTTTAATTATTACTCTATACAGGTCACAAAAAAAAAACCTACTTTAATCTGAAAAGAGACTTTCTACTGTATTAAATCCAATTTTATCTTCTTCCAAACACTGCTGAACCAGTACCATTTCCTGACTCACTAATGAGGACAGTTCCAACAGATCAGACGACGTACTGTAAGATAAAGTGAGGGGGTTGGATGAATTACAGCATTCACACAATATAACAAATAAGCATTGTTAATATTATAATTACAGGAATTTTGAGACTATTTGTTGTGTAACGGATGTTGCTGTACCTGAGGAGATGCTGGTCAATCTCATGTGCTGCACTTTTTATCTCTTTAAGACCTGATGCAGTGCTTTCACTGTCTGTGGAAACATCCTTCATGTACTGCTCCAAGATACATTGACTATGCTTCAGACAGACAACTGCTTTATCTGAAATATGAGAAAGGATTGAGGGTAAAATGAGGTGGTTGGGTTTTGTGAATTGTGACCCTCCTATTAATGCATATAATTATTTTGAAATAGTAACAATTGTTTCATCTATTGCTGTATGTCAACAATCACAATAGGTTTTAAAATAGCATGTCTACTGTGTTTTATATATATAAAAAAAGTCTACTGTAGACCAAAATGTCTTCAAACTACATCACTTTAGCAATATAGTGTGCATCTATGCAGTTCTCGAGACACTGTTCATTATCATGAATGCACATATGGAGATCCAAACACAGCCAGTGCTAAATAAGCTTGTTTTTGCAATAGGTTCTGAAAATATGTTTTAGGGATGCACCAATTTATTGGCTGTACATCGGTATCGGCCAATATTCACCTTGTTGACAGCCAGAAGCCTATCGGCAAATAAGTTGACATTCACTAATGGCAGTGTTTATCTGTTTTGTCGCATCTATTTTATGCTGGGTAAATTCTGGGTTTGCCATTTGCGGTCTAACCCGGACAACAGTAGCTTACCCAGTTGCAGAGTTGGAGAATATCCGATAGGTGGTACTATAATACCACCCATAACAGCCACTGGCTGGAGATGACCCTGGCATGACTTAAGGCGGCAACAAAATGAACAAAACAAAAAACAAACGTGCATCAGTATTAGTATTGGCCAATTTGCCATTTTAAACAATCTGTATCAGCCCATAATTTCACAATTGGTGCATCCCTAATATTTTGTTTTACAGGTTTACTGCCCTGGGTTTTTTTGTTTTGGGGGTTTTTGCCGGGGGGGATACACCCACAACACCACAAAACTATTCACTGACCCAGAAACTCCCCTCTATCTTCTTCAAGGTGCAAGTTCTTAATAGGTAGCTCATGCCGTGTTGTGTCTATCGCTGAGGCAAAGGTCTTGTACTCCTCTGTGAATTGCTTTGCAGTTGCAGTGACTGGTTTTAGTGCGACAATCTGAGAAAACACACCACAAAGCATCACCTAATTATGAAAATAATATTCAATATTGAAACTTAAAAGTAAAACTAAAATGTATAAAATGTAACCTGCAGGTCAAGTAAATCATTGAGCTGCTGCTGCTTTTCGAGATGAAGGCACTGTCGTTTCTTGTTCATAACTTTTGAACGCAGCTTTTCCTCTTCTTCCATCAGAGTAATAAGATTTCTTTCTGCTTCTTCCTTAAGTTTTTGTGTACTGTTTTCGATCTGGATAAAACAAACATGAAAAGAAGACTGATACAAGGACAAATTAAAATGTAAAAAAAGTACAGATATCGCCATCCCAATTCATTGACTTCATAATTAAGTACTTTGATTACACAGATCAAGCACTGATTCTTATAGCATATTTCCACCAGAGAATATGGCTCCAAAATAAGTTCAGTTACCATGTGAGCAGAGTTGGCACATACTGTATGGGAGGAGCTACAATTAACTGATCAAATGCCAAATGTTCACAATCATCCTGATAATGTTGCTAATCACTTCTCTACTGGCACAAAACTCTTCAATAGTTTACTAAGTTTCCTACTCCTAAATGGCCTAATCCTTGATACGGACAACAAGAGTCAATACCCATTTTATCCAACAATTTTATATTTCAGGTTCCCTTTTATTCACTTACCCACCTGTCGTGTTCTCATTGCAGCTTAGCCTGATTTTACTTTTTCTTAGCCATGATCCAAGTAAAATAATTTTCTAGTTAGAGCAACCCAAAACAGTGATTAAGAGGTTACATTCAAGAAGTCATGATTAACAAAATCAGGCACATACCATAATAATTGAAACAGCTCCTGAAAACATTTATTCCATCACAATGTCTGCTTCAAATCAATAGGTGCAGGCTCTATTAGTACATAGAATAATTAAGGCGACCTTTTTCTTACAAAGCCCCATAGCCTTCCAATTAGTGTTCGGGACTCATGCTGACTCAGGTACAGTTTATGTCTAGGTTGAAAACCCACTTTAGTCTTTTCTCTTCGATAAATATGGAGATATGGGGGATAAAGGGCAAAGAGAGCTTTGGTAAACTGGGATGTTTTGATGCTATTGATAACACCATGTACTACACTGCAGGCTAAATCTGTGTTTGAATGACAGTCTCTAAAATATGGGCTGCAAAATAACTTGATCACACAAATTAGAATATATTCTTTGATTTGTTGGATTATCCTAATCATCGCTGGATCTAACCTTAGCAGTGAGGAAGGCCAACAGAAATGTTTCTAACTCCAGGTTTCTTTTTTTAGCATTCAGGTCCACTGCACTTGGGTGTGATGCTGGGGCTGTGTTTTCTGGAGAAACAAACAAAAAAAAAAGAACACTGTAATATGAAGCCAATCAGAGACAGTATTCTATACTTTCAACGCAGAGTCAGATATCCCCTTTCCACCAATGTGAACTAGGTGCTAGTGCCAATTTGGAATTGGTTCAACTTGTAATCCTTCTAAGAACTGATCTGTCCACATGACAGACAGCCACATCATTACACCACTGTACGAGTCTCCACTTTCCAGCAATGCATTGGAGCAAAATGGAGAGCTTTCATGCAGGAGACAATCCTAATCAGTTTGCATGTTATATGTTATTGTCAGTGTTACCATGACAACATGGAATGCTTGAGTCCAGTCAGGGCATTCAGCTTTAGAAAAGTGCTTTTTCCTAGCCTGTTTAATTGATTATTAAAAGTACGTTAACAATCTATGTAGTGTCATTTTATTTTTTGTGTTACTTACAAAAAAATCCATAAATCATTTTATCAGAAATCACAAATAAAAAATTTAAAAGCAATCTGATAGGGTTTCTTTTCCTTCTTTGTAAGTCAAAATGAAATAATTTAACAAAAAAAATTTTTTTTTTAAAAGGGTCAGTTTTTCTGAAACCCATCATTGTTGCTGATAGACAATATCTGGAATTCACTGAGCAGCAAGAGCAGATCGGATTTTCAATCTGCACCAGCGGCGCAGATTCCAACATGGTCCAAAATTACATATAGGAGACCATTTTTGTATCATCAGGTCATGCTATCCCTTTCCACCAGCTACCACCACAAGTCTATTTTAGACCTTTGGGAAACACAATGGTGGACAACTTGATTAGGCGGAAGAGACTGATTGTGGGGTTCCCCCCCGTTGTAAAAATTGCAGTCACAAAGTTTTAGCTGTTCTTCTTGGTCACGATAATCCCACCCCCAGCCCAGCATAAGCGGTTCTTAGTTATATACAAGCAAAGTGTTGGTGCCGCTCTTGTTATAGTTTTCTGGACCAAGAGCTAGTTCTTTGGCCTTTGAAATGAGAAGAACTGGTTTGAGATTAGACACTGGCTCCAAACCAGCACTTGAACTACATTGGTGGAAAAGGGGTAGGAGACACTTTAATTTGTACCTTTAATGACAGAGAGATCAAAGTTTGGACGTATGCAGTGACCATCCAGTACTGTTGACTGCAAGACATTTCCACCAAGACTTGGAGACTCTAAAAGGCTGGGTATAACTGCTGGTGGGAGTTTTGCAGCAATTCAAGTTAATCACATAAAACAACATGAATGCAAATGTGAGTTACCAGCATCATCAAATTTTGTTAAAGGAAAATCCACCTTGTATGGCTTACACATTAGCATTTATAATTAAATGTGTGATCTTCAATGGTGAAAAGGATTAATTTTATGATTAATTTTAAGTTGACTTTTTTTTATGTTTAAACTTCTTCCACCACAAGTTGGTCTATTTTCTTCAGCACTTTATTCCTTTAGTTTGTCAACCTTTTTCACCTACTCCTCTGCAAATTTTGCCTCAAACACAAAGGGTTTCAAAGATACAACATTCATACTAATACTGCCATCAGCATCATTGAGCTAGTCATCTCTAGCTGAGGTAAGTCTCTGCAATAACACTGTGGAGCATTTGTTGTCTCCACTTACTCTACATTAGATTTTTCATGAATGCTCCAGAAATGGTGAGTGAGAAACAAAGCTCCTGTGCTTGTGTTTTTAGGAGCTAACCGCAAAAACAGCCCATTATCACTTGTGTGTTTGAAATCATTAAAATCCATCATGGGAATAAACAAAATAGGTACCCTATGGGTACATGTGGCTACTGCTTATAAATAAAAATTCTGATACCATGTCCATACAGTAAATATAGCATATTATATATATTTTTTTCTCTAAAAG
>JAOBAM010000005.1:35215384-35227370 GCA_025212355.1 Notarius kessleri | reverse complement strand
ATACAGTTGTTGAATAGGGATATTTGCTGTATTTCATTATTTGCTTTTTACTGTTTGATGCATTAAGAAAGCAAGGAATTCCACTAATTAACTTTTGACAAGTTAATTTTGAAAGGTTTGACAATCTTTTGACACACCTTTTAATTGAAAAGCATTCCAAGTGACTACCATGTACCATGTGGTTTACCATATATACTTGTAACACTTCAGGGAAGTTGGGAAACTGAAGGATGGAGACAGGTGGGGTACTTTGACTTGCTTTATTTAGCTTTCTTTGCCTTTTTGCTCTTCAGCTGTTTTTATTCACCATCTCACTGAGACACACAAACACACACATAAAGCTCTGTGCTGGATCTCAGTCTATCCTCCTCTCAGCTCTTTTTCTCCACCTTTAAGCCCTTGGCCATCACTGAAAAGAGAAGACACACACACAGACACACTCATCAGCTTTAATTGGTCCCAGGTGTAATTGCTTTGCCACTCACCTCCCGTGGCCTTGCTGTCCATTCACAAATCGATGCTCAACCAATGCCTCTGCCTCCACATTCGCCCACTGCTTGTCTCAGTCCAGGGAGCTGTCTGGCTTGCAGCACGCTCCCACGCAAGCAGGAGAGGAAACCTGGTATAGCTATTATGTCCTGGCCTGTGGATCACCTCGAACTTAAAGGGCCAAAGAGCCAGATACCAATGAGTGATCCATACGTTGGCATCCTTCACGTGGTGGATCCGAGCAGAGAGCGAAAGGGCATCCCAGCAGGTAGTACCGGAGGGTGAGGACTGCCCATTTGATGACTAGACACTCCTTCTTGATGGTGCTGAACTTGGTCTCTCGCACCAAGAGCTTCCGGCTGGTGTACAGCACCTCCCCCTCCACCAGCTGGGACAAAACAGTGAGTTAATGAGTCAATCCCCATTTCTATGGTGCAGGAAATGGGGGGGGGGGGAGAAGGGGAGGGACCAGACAGGGGGACAGAAAGAGGGAGAAGGGGAGGGATGCCTGCCTGCCACTAGAAATGCCACCAGATGGTCCTCAGCCAAGCAGATCGCGTCTTTCGGTGATACTGGGTGGTGGCACTGGACCTACTCCACTGTTACCCCTGGCAGCCAAGCGATGAACTGCTCCAGCATCATCGCGCTCTTCTGCCCTCAACCACCGCTGGCAGGCATCATGGAGCTGCACAGTGAATGCAAATGGCATTCTGCACGACATGCTGCAAGATGGCTTGTTTCAGGTCTGGGTACTCAAGCATGTTGTCAGTGGGCAGCTGCTGTGCCGCAAGCTGAGCCTCTCTAGACAGGAGCGGGAGTAGCCAAGCTTCAGCTTCAGTTCCTGCCTTTTAGCACCAGTGTAACACTTCAGGGAAGTTGGGGAACTGAAGGATGGAGACAGGCAGGGTACCTTGACTTGCTTGATTCAGCTTTCTTGGATGTTTTGCTTTTCGCCTGTTTTAATTACTTCATTTCCTTGGCTAGATTTTCAAATTTGAGAATATTTAAAATGAGGTAATTCCAACAAAAATGCCAATTTTGGTATTTTTTGAAAAAATTGGCATTTGAAATGTGTACTGTTGTGTTCTTTTAGATCATAATCCTGTGCAAAGTTTGAAGCTATGGATTAAAATTATAGTCCACATAATTAGGAATTAATGAAATTTTCACTTGTTTATTGCTGTCAGCATCTGCTCTGGGAGATACAATGGACAGACTCTCCCAGCACACCTCCAGTGACCCAGCACATAGCCTCTCCAGAGACGATCTGGACCGGGACTACTTGGAGTCTAGTCAGGAGCAGGATCTGGACCAGCAGCAGAAGCAAACTGTAGATAAGAGACCAGAGAGGGATGCTACTCCATCAAAGGCCATGGTACAGTAGTGTTATTGACAATAAGCAGATCAATATCTCATTAAATTAAATAAAATTGAATTGTCAGAGGAATGTAATGCATGAGATGTAATACATGTAAAATTGACTGCAATACTTCTTACCTGCTTCGATGATCAACTAAACAACAACAAAAAATATCTATAACTGTAGCATATATTAAATATTGCGAATGAATTTCTGATAGGTGTGCATTAGTTTAAGGCCATTACTGTGTGCATTTTAAGTAGATGTGAATATTCCTTTTAACCCGAGAAGACATAGAGTAAATATACATTTAACACCATGAGTCCAACCCACATTATGTTCCCACCAGACGATGATTCATCTTTGGCTTTGCCTGATCTTCTAATTAAAATGTAATCCAGCTTCTCTTAAGCCTTTTCCCTCTGTCCCATTATGTTTCCTCCTTAACTCCCTCTCTTCACTCCACTCTTTCCCCTTTTTCTTGCTCTTCTTATATCACTCCCTCTCTCTCCTGCTGCTCTGAAAATGTGTCTATTTCCAGCTATTTTTTCTTTCTTTCTGAATATAACTTCCATGTGTCTTTTGCCAAACCTGACAGTATACTTTCTTCTCTTTCCCCTCTTAAGATTCTCCCCTGCTTTCTACTAATAGCTTTTTCCTCTTTTTTTTTGCTGCCAGGGGGAGGAGCCAGGCTCTCCTCTAGACTCTAAGGCTGAGGTATTTTATGGTGTCTACCATTTGTCTGTCGAAGTATTTTTGTATTAGTATAAATCATACAAAGAAGTCCATTATGAAGAGCAATTTTTTTTTCACAGATTTTTTTTAGCAATGCCACAGAGCAAGATGTTCATACATATGTCTTTCCATGCCTCTCAAAGCAGTCCATATGTTTGTAGTGGAATCAGTGTTTATAATGTGTCTTGTGTTTTGTAATGTTTGTAACATTGGAATGGGTTCACCCTTAAAATATTAGAGTCTCGAATAATATCTATTAGAGAATAGATATTTTCCTGCTTAATATATCAAGGCTCTAACAACTACATCATTTTGATGCTTGTTACTTGGTGTCTATATGGTTTAATGGAAAAAAAAAGATCTAAATCAGATGGTATAGAAATGGTTTACACATATTACTAAATTACATCATGCCATTTTGACTTAGATGGATCAAATTGTGTCATACATATTGCTTGCTACTTTAGTTCCAGTTAACATATTTAAGGGTGACGTTTTCAGCACCTATCCTTACTTTTAGGAATGTCAGTTTAAATACTGCATTTAAAGACTGCATCTCAAAAGAGAGCCTTGGTCATTTGTGTCCTTGGTCTGGGTACATTGTTTAGAAATGTGATTTGTGATCATTCTTCTTTCAAAACAGTACACTTAGATCAGTGTATCTCGGACCAATGGCACAACCCTGTACACTGTCTGCAGTTCCATGGCTGAATTTAGTGTATTTGTATAAGATTTGTTCTCTGTTTGGCTGCTTTCCTTCCCTGAAAATTCAACCATGCTCTGCCTACTTGTATTCACTCCTAAAACTGTTTCCCCTCCGCCTCTACCTCGCTGTGCCTCGCCTTGCCTCTCCTTGCACCATATCTCACCCACTCATCCCTTTGCCCAGTCGGACCAGGACTTGGCCCCTCGCCCTAAACAGGAGGTACTACTTCTGGCACATCCATTGCCTGAGTTGTTGTCTGTCTGAAAGGATTCTTTTAAAAACGACAGATTTTCTGTCAGTGCAGGTTCTGGGCCAAAATGGAGATCCATTACCTACCAAAGCATGTGGCATATGTTCATATGTTGTGTTTTTTAATGATAGTGTTAATTTGAAGACTTAATTGTGTGACTTGTGAGTAGCTACACAGGTTGTTTTGTTTTTTTAAATAGATGAGATAAAACATTATTTATGGAATAGGTCGCATTCACAACAGGGATATTTACAGAAGTTCCTTTATAATGAAAAGAAATAAGTACAGAAGTACAGTATCAGATTTTTATTTGTTCCCCAGGTTGTAATGCATCTGTTTCACATATATTTTATATGATGCAATGAAGAGGTTTGCATTCTTGATTGGTTTACTTTGTAGCAGTTCCTGGATAAACCTGAAGATGTACTACAAAAACATCAGGCAAGTATCAACGAATTGAAGAGAGCACTGAGGGAACCCAACAGCAAGCTAGTCCACAGAGAGAAACGTCTGTCTGTGACCTCATCTGGCAGCACTCCAGAGAAAAAAACTGTAAGTTTAAGAGGCTTGTAAGAGCCTGTGGAGTAGGTGCAGCAGGTTAGATATTGTATGTTTTATGTAGATTTAATTAACCATGAGCTAAGGGCAAACTATGCATGTTTAAAATTGTAATAAAGTCTTTCTAGCGTGAATTAACCAAACACAACATTAATTCTGTGTCTTATGGTTTATACTGTTTAGAGATTCAATACGATTATCTTTGAAACACAAATGGTGCTTTTAAGCACATTCCATTTAGTAGTGGACATAAAGGACTGTGTTTAGGCCTGACATAGTGTAACATAACTGCATCAGACTTTTACTTTACAGCACATCTTATTTTTAGTGATAGTGTATAAGCAACACACACAAGCTATTGAAACTGTTCACTCTATATTGATATGTAGGCCTCTGAGGAGCCCGTATTTATTGAGGAGCAAGACGGTTGTCAAACAGGCCTGGCCCTCAGTTCAAAAGAGGAAAAGAACAAGAACCCTGCTAGAATAGAGCCACCACCACTCACTCAGCATGAAGGAGATCAAGTGATTAGTGGGAAAATCTGTATGACTCGTGGTGGCCCAATGGGAAGCCATACCAGCAAATCAAATAAGAACTCCATCCCATCCCCAGAGAAGCCTCTAAGAACCAAGATTTATGCATTAAAGAATGAACCTATCCATGAAACCCATTCTGCTGGCAAGAACATAAATGACAATGGACTTCAATATGAGAAACATTTGGAGAACAATATTCATGCAAATGGCTGTGATGAATATCCAACAGAGATTCATTGGACTGAAAGGAGACATGTTGGCACAACTCATGTAAAAGATAGTGTAAATCTAGATTTTTGGAACTATGAGGGGAGAAACCAGGGTGAGGTTTCTCCCAATGCAGTAATAGACAAACATATGCGAGATCAGTATAATGGAAGCAGATGGGAAAGACAATCTGTGGAAAGTACAGACAACAAAATTAAAACCATTAGTAAAACCAAAACAACTGAAAACAAAGTAGTTCTAAGAAGTGATTTAATTAAGAGTAATTCTGCTGAACCAGAGCCAAAACGAGTGGTTCCCTTGAAACCTGAGAGGTCCAAAAAACTAAAGGGAAAACATGCACCCAAAGACACAATTTATTCGAATTTATTTGATGAGACAAAAGGAACAAAGTCAAAGGAATCGTCTGGAATCGAAAAAATACCATTTTTTTTCACACAGACGAGTATGTCTTCAGTCATGGATAGCACTGCAGCAGTTCCTAAAAGAGACAACACAGCTAATGGCTATGCTAGGGAAATCAGGAAACGCAACCAGCCTCCACAAACATACAAGAACCCATTTCAGGATACAGAAGACAAGACTGATCAGAGACTTAGTGCAGATGATGACCAGGTGTGCTTTGAAGATACTTCTCCACTGTCTGATTTCCCATCAAACTTAATATTTTCTGGCTTTGAGCAAATGACTCCTTTGTATTCTCATGTAAAGTCCCAGAAGTCAAGAGAGACGCGACAAAAACAGCCTTCTCCTACTGACTCCGGCCACAGCCTTCTCAAGAGCTCCAGCTTAGAATCAGCTAAAAAGAAACCATCGGTAACAACTGCTTGGCATCTGCTTGTCTCTCACAGGAATTATAGGCATCGCATGAATCTGCACATCCTTATGTTATAGTTTTAACTGTTAATTGCATACATCTGTACAGCATAATCACCTGTATCTGAGGAGAGATGGGTGAAATGCCCACTTCTAACGTTATCCATTGGCTGATAAAAGTACTATGTCATGGCTGATTGGATAAGGATCCACTTCTTTTCCCTTTCCCTTCTCTCCACAGCTCAACATCTGCTTGCACATATGAGACAGCCCATAGGACCCTCCATGTAATTTTCATTGCTTAAGCTTTACACTCGCTTTCCTTTAATCAACCACTGTACATAAGACTTTTCCTTCCAACAGCCTTTCTTTGGTACCATTTTTATCTATTAAAAGGGTGAATGGTTGTTGCTAGGAATCAAATGCAGCATACTATAATGCTAGAATGCCATTTTTGAAAATGTAGAGTTTTTTTTTTATTTTTTAAATTTGTATTTATTTGCAAAGGAGACTTCCAAAAATGGCTAACTGCTTTTGAGCAGAGTATGGAGTTTATCGCTTGAGCTAGGCTTTGCTCTTTGGATGGAATTATATGCTGCTATAAAATAAAAGGCTTATTATTTTCCTTTGAGATAGTTGAGCCCTTATTCTCAAGAGCATGGGATGCTGGTGTACTAACCTGAACTTCAGTTTCATCATAGGAATTTTAGTTTTTATTTTTTCCTTTATGTTTTGACTTTGCTGAAGTAAAAAAATTAAGAAAAATCTAGTTCCAAAGCTACTGTGCAAGCTAAATTTTTCAGCTTCTTATGTCATTACAAATAATCAGTGAAATAGGCTCTTAAATGGAACAGATTTTACTGGACAGTGAACTATTAACAAAAATCCTAGTTTCTAATGTATTTTGGTGCTGGATGTTCAAGAATTAAGAACTTTATTAAAAATTAGAATTAATTTGTGCTAACTACGGAAGTAACTGTAGTTGTGGAGATCTACATCTCTAAATATTTGTGTGCAGCTGGGACATCCTTACACTTAGTAATTAGTTGAGGGTCCATTACACCCTCCAGCCCTTTTGCCTGAAACCTCAATGCTCTAACTTGGACTCCTTTTCCTATTATTTAGTCTCACCAGGAACCGCTCCCCACCCCAGCAATTCATGCGGAACCTCAGGAGGAAGTCCAGGTGCCTCATTTTTCCGCTCATCTTACCTACTTGCAGCATCTTGCTTAATCCATAAGTTTACGCTATATGTCATAAGCTCTATGGGCCCATTTTTGCTTTCATAAACAGCATGCATTCAATTGCATAGCTCCCCAAACTCCCTTCATAATCACAAAAAGTCATTTGTTCCATTGTGTCTGATGATGCTATGGGGCAAATAACTTTTGTTTCACTGCATGTAATCACGTTCATACATAATAACATCAACTATGCATCACAGAATGAGCAACAAGCCAAGCCTTTTCAGTCTACTGATACTTCTGAGAATACTAAATATAATGATTTCTGCAAAGAAATTCAACTTTTAATTCTGTTATGGAGTTAAGAGTAAATGCCTACATATATCTGGCTCACTTCTCCCACAGAGACATGTAGCAGTTCTGAAAATAAAGTTTTAATAAATCAATCTTTTCAGTTTTAACTAATATTTTCGTTAACACTCGACTTGTGTTCTTGGAGTGCTGAAATATAACATTCTGATTATTTAAAAAATATTTTGATTTCTAAATTTACATGATACTGACATGAAAATCCCATGTCATTAATTAATTTTTAGTGGTCATTTTTGCCCAGATGTAAGTCAATCTGTACTATACATTTATTTATATACTTATGTTAATTTGGCTCTGGGGTGTTTTACTACACAACGTTCATAGCGCTGATTTGGTGCACTTGTGTTACTGTTTATGCATCATATACTTTTAGTTTTCCTTCTCAAAATTCTACTCTTCCTCTGTTTCTTCAGAGAGAGCCATGGGAACGGCGTCTGGGATCAGTGTCTGAGGATGACCCTGACCCAGAGAATCTATATCTCAAGGAGACCCACCTGGGCATTGAACGCAAATGCTCCAGCATCACCGTTAGCTCCACTTCCAGTTTAGAGGCTGAGGTGGACTTCACTGTCCTCATGGACCTTCAATCAGGGATGGAGGAGTTCTCCAGAGGAATGTCAGAGTTAGGAGAGAAGGACCTCTCGCCTGAACTTTGTGTTTCAGACCGGCCAGCACATCCAGCTTTCATGCTAGGGTCCGAACCCATCGTCATTCCACAGGAGAAACCTGCAGAACTGTTAAGGTCGGTGGAAGAACTGAAGCCCATCGTAGAACAGAAGCCTGTGGAGCAGCGTAAACCTGAGGTAGATAGTTGTCCTTCCTTACTAGAGTATGAACTACATCGCTACGTGATGGAGAGGTGCCTTAATGTCTTCAGTCACTTCATTTTATTTTCTTTTGCACCCTACAGGACATCAAACCAAAGCATGAATTTACTTGGGAATTTCAGTTCATGATTGATTCTCATTCTGTTCCATATGATGCTGTCTTCCATATTCGAATATCAGTCAGTCCAGGTCTGGTTTCTTTAATTTCAAAATTCAGTTATGTTTATCATGGCTTCTTATTCTTTTCTTTGAAATCATGCCTCATTTTATGCTGCCAAGTTATTTTAGTTGACACTGACCTTCTACCTAGGCCCTAGCGAGGACTTGACGTTTTGTTACTGTCTCCTCTTTTCCTTTTCAAGCCTTTTGTGCCAAAAAAAGCTCCACGGTCAGTGAAGGCTGCTCAGGCTTTAAAAAAGGAATCTGCAGAGCTGGTTCATGTCCAGTCAGTAAGGCAAGATGGTTCAGACACAGCATCTTTACAGCTTCATAGCAGAGAGAGCAGTGACATCATAGCCTCTCAAGCTCTAAGAAAAACAGAAGTCAAGATTGAGACGCAGCCAAATGGGTCAGAGGTTACCACAACCATTATGGAGATAGCAGACCAGGTATGCATATTTTATTCTATGTTATTGTACAAAAAGGATAACACTACAGCACTGTAGCATTGTAGTTGAAATATAGTAATATGATAATTCAAGATGGTTGAGTTATTTTTTCAAGGGTCTCCACTTGTGACCCCCCCAAAAAAAAAAAAAAAATACTGTAAAGAAAATAAACGCAAACTGTAAAGAGGAAAAAAATTGTAGCCAGTATTATCACCCTGTATTATCTATAATTATAATGGACAAAATATAAGTAAATAAGATTGATTGATTGTGAGACTTAAATTGTAGCATAATAAGCTTATACTGTACTACTGATATTCACGAGCTTTTCAAGGATTTAATCTTTAGATGTTTTGTTGTTATAGGATCATGGCATAACTGCTCTGCGTGAAGCCCCATTCTCAGTGACAGAGAGGATCTCTCCCGTAAGTATACCCAAGCATAAAATAGCGTATAGCTATATAGCACTGTGCACATAGATATTCAATTTGGGAAAGAATAGGATTGTTGCGAGTACGTTCATTTTGTGATTGCTTTCAGAAAAATGTTATTATCATCAACTCGTATTCAATGATCAAATATTTTTGCTTGAGATGAATAACTCATTGAGGTCATGAATGAAGCATTGAGGCCTTTTGGTGTGGCAGAGATATTCTTGATATTTCTGTATAATTTGTATCCTGGGTAAAAGTGTCATAAATGAAAAAAAAAATGACTTGAGTTAAGAGACTTGGGTTGAAAAAGAAACATGCAGCAGGCTATACATTCAAATGAACTCCTCTCTTAACTCCTGCTCAGTACAATGACATGGTCTAACAATTTATTGTTAACAAGATTTCCCATTAAATTTTGTTCACTGACTGGTTAGCAACTAAGAATAAATGTATTTATGTTGATTATATGATGTATTGTCTGTAATAACGCATCACATGTGTGATTCACATTTAGTTGGCACAACATAGTTATTTGTTTCAAGTGCTTTGCTTGTCAGGGGGGAGGCAGTTTTGACCTTGGACAAATATCATTGCTCTACCAGATTTAATATGTCACACCTTTTGTTGTGCCTGTCCAGCCAGCATCTGTACATTAATTTCTCGCCACAACAAGAATAGCAGATGGGTGAGAAAATATCTAACGTCCAAACAATAAATAAGCACAAAAATAGAGCCATGTATATTTTAATATGGCTGCATTGTGTGTAGGTTCATTTTCATAAAAAAAGTGTGTAGATTTTATTGATCTTTAGCTATCGTTACAGACTTTATTATGTTTTTCTTTTCTTGGGCAGGTGAGCTTTGGATCTTTGGCCAGAGAGGGTTCTGGGTCCCCTCTATTTGTAACAGAGAATGTGACCTCAGCTACAACACATGTTACCAAAGTAACAGCACTACAGCAGAAAAAAAAACATTATTTACACCACAAATTATAGCAAAACCAATCGATCACTAACAATAGTGAGTCTGATGATATTGAGTGAGCATTCTGATTTACCAGTGTTTGTTTACAGACAGTAAAAGGCGGATACTCGGAGACAAGAATTGAGAAGAGGATTATCATAACTGGAGATGATGATGTTGACCAAGATCAAGTAAGTCAAGAGCAAGTTAGTAAAACAGAAATGTGCTGAAAACATGAAAATTATTATTTATTCTCTCAGGTTTCTGCATTCATTTGTATTGAGAGCTACTTTTTTCACAGGCACTGGCCATGGCAATAAAAGAAGCCAAGCAGCAGCATCCTGACATGTTGGTAACTAAGGCCATAGTTGTCAGGGAAACAGAATCTTCCACACAAGATACACATGAGCAATTCAAGGTATTTGCCATAATCAGTCCCTAAGACCCGACATAACCCTCTCCCTTGTGAAAATAAATTTTTAGGGTTTTGCATCAAACCATTTACGATTCTGCTATTTCACACGTAGGGTGCTTTTCATGCAGACACAAGCATCATTTCGTGGTATAATGTTGGCATATTGCTAATTTGGTTAGCCATATAAAATTTTTACTTTGTATTTTTGCTATTGTAGTGGCCAGAAATGAAAGTGCTTGCCCCCTGCATAGGCACAGCAGTACAGTAAAAGTTGTGACAGACAAAATCTGCCAGCACAGTGGGACTTTTATTCCACTTTGTTCCAAAATTTGCACTTATGCTATGAGGAGGAGATCACCTTCCAAGACCTCCTCATCATGCAAATGCAGCTCATAAAGCAGTTTCCAAAACATAAAGCACATGCTTTTAAGTCTTGTCCTATTATTCACAAGCCAGTTTTGTAGCTGGTCACTGTTTGTCATGCCATTTTAACAGTAGAGTTACACAGCTATGGAAGAAATTAAGAGACCACATTTAATGGCAGTAACTACATACTGACTAAAATATTTTCTGGCTTGTGCTATGATCATAATAGTGGAGGTTGTTATGACTACTTGAAGTATGTAAAAAGAAAGCATGAATCATTTAACTCCTATTAAGATGCTTATTCTTCTAATAATAGTGCAATTTTAAAAATTAAGCATTAGTCGAAATTAATACATTATCAGGAGAGATCCAGTCATAGTAGCCAAATCAGGTGAAAATTCAAATTCAGTCCAAATTGCTTGAAACGGCTCTCATTGAATTCAGAAATGAATGCAGAACATCATACTTTTTACTGTTCTTGAGATATTACAAATCAAAGATTGAAAAAAACGCCTTAATTTTTAGGAACCTTACATTGTACCTTGTCCAGGTCTTCAGTCGTCGTCAGGTGACGGCTCTGCCTGCTCACATTTTTTGCATTTGTTCAGTACGGTTAACAAGAGGCGATGCCACCTGTTGCGACCTAATGCTAGTCTTGCACCATCTGAGATGTTGTAATCATCACCCAAGAGGAGCCGGAGGTCTTGTTCTAAGATCTTCACCAGGGATAGCCTGGGACGCCCAATGCGTCGAGACCCATGAATGGACAACCAGTAGATGAGACATAACGGGAGCCTTTCACTTAATTTTTAGGAAACGGCCGTAATATTACGTATTAGGATAACATGGTCCCAAATGGGCCTCATTAACGAATAAGATCAAATGTTTTTTCTTAATAACTTTTCTATTTTTCCAAGATATTTACATGGAAATTGGCAGGCACTTATATATTGAATACAAAATTTGAAAAATTAGTAAAAACAAATTAGGCAAATTAGTATTTAATTAGTATTAATTATGCTAATTTGGGGGCAGCACGGTGGTGTAGTGGTTAGCACTGTCGCTTCACAGCAAGAAGGTCCTGGGTTCGAGCCCAGCAGCCGGTGAGGGCCTTTCTGTGTGGAGTTTGCATGTTCTCCCCG
>JAOBAM010000005.1:34954187-34965948 GCA_025212355.1 Notarius kessleri | reverse complement strand
TGTTTTGTATAAAGTTTTTATTTATCAAATTTGCAATAAATAAAAATAAAAATGCTCTGTTTCTCAAAATCCAGTGAATGTGGATATAATTTTTAAAAAATATTCCACTCAATATAGCCAACTCGGCGCTCTGTGCCTTGTCGGCTATCAGCTCATTTATGACTTGATTTTGTGGAATAACTGTTAAATATATTCAGTGTATATTCAAGATATATAAATGTTCCTCAAAAATATTAAGAAATCTTGACTTTTGAAAATACGTCTCCTTTTCCTGATAAATATATTAATAATCTAAGCAAATCCATTAATTAAGTGTTCTGTTGTCTTTGACATGCACACACAATGATTCACTGGGGTTGCAGCTGCAGACCATTTTTTAAATCTGATTAAATATTGCTCATGGCAAATTGTCTGGTGTCCTTCCTAGAAGATTGTATAGCCTGGTACAGCAGTGGTCTCTATATATGTGACACAAACAAGCCCTTGGGAGTGACACTGTCATCCCAGTACGATTTTAAAAACACGACCCCATTCAGTAAAGACCACTATTTGCCGCAATGCGCATTTGTATGGGTTAGTTTGCGCTGCTCTTAGGCGCTGTTGTGTGAAACATTTGATTTTGCTTTCTGTACAACACATTTCACAACTGTTGCCTAGCTAATGATCTCAGGAACTCTTGAGTGAGTTTCTGCCAGACACAGAGTCTGCAGCCACCAAAAGAACATGATCTGCTCTGATAGTGGCTACACCCCCATATGAGGATTTTAGATGTAAAAATTGTGTATATTTAGACTTATGTTCAGTGTGTCATCATAATTTCTTTGTGTGTTTGGATGCCTAGCTAAGCCTCAGTGGGTGCAGACCATGCATGACAGTGCCTTATCCATTGATGAAAGACTATTTTGGGAATGTAAAGCCAGTGGAAAACCCAAGCCCTCATACAGCTGGCTAAAGAATGGAGAACTACTTAACACAGAGGTAAAGTAACAAGTAAATGTTGCGATGTTATTCATGACCAAAAAGCATGTTTGATTCTATGATGAAAATATATTTGTTACATAACAACCGTGTTATTCTTTAATTGCCATTTGGTTGATTGTTCTCCAGTCGTTAATTAAATTATGTACCCTACATGTTAACAAAAATTCAGGCTGAGCACTGTATATTTATGGAGGTAGCTACACTGGGTGGTGGATTTCAGCGTTTGGAGTCCATCATTATATCAAAGGCCAATTAATACAAGACAAGCTTCTGAAGCAATTTGGACAAGCATCACACATACACACACACACATCCATTTTTTTTTAAAAGCTTTCAAACCCCAAGATCTCTGTCTCACATGTCTCTCCTATGTGCTTTATTCATTATCCCACAGGTTTATTCACTGTTTGTGTTGTTAATACAGCTGGCCCACTTTTCACTGTCTCCATTCAACATGTTTTATGGACGCTGTTATATGTTCAGCCATTAGCTTTCTTTAAAAATAAAATCAGCATTCTGTCATGATGGACAGAATGAATGCAGTTTGGACTGATATTCATGAAATGTTTATACGATGCAGCCAGTGTGAATTCTACAGTGCTGTGAAAAAGTATCCCCCCCGGCTGATTTCTTCCATTTTTGCTTATTTGTCACATTTAAATGTTTTAGGTCATCCAACTGAGTCTAATATAAGATAAAGATGATGTAAGTAAACACAAAATGTAGCTTTTAAATGATCACTCCATTTATTAAAAGTAAAGTGTTAATCAAAACCTGTATCACCCATGTGAAAAAATAATTGCCCCTTTAAACCTAATAACTGGTTGGGCCACCCTTGTCAGCAACAACTGCAATTAAACATTTGCGATCACTTGCAGTGAGTCTTTTACATCGCTGTGAAGAAATTTTTGCCCACTCTTCTTGGCAGAATTGTTTCAATTCATCAATATTGGAGGGTTTTTGAGCATGAACTGCCCATTTAAGGTATTGCCACAGTATCTCAACTGGATTCAAGTCAGGACTTTGACTAGGCCACTCCAAAACCTTAATTTTATTTCTATGTGGCTGTGCTCTCCTCTTTCCCGTTGTTGTTTTGTTGAAGAGTTGAAGAAGTGGATTCAGAGATTCTGAGTATAGGACTATAAACCTTTTATTTTCGCAAATTGTATCATTGTTAATATCTACACCAGTAGCTAATTTTATCAGCTGAACATGTCTATGTATTTATAATGAAGTTGGTCACTTATAATGAAATTTTGTCAATATTCCAAACCTCTAGTATAGTTGAGTGAGGGATGGTCAATTGTTTGTTCTGCCAAGCACCAATAAATTTGGATGATGGGCATGATCAATGATTAAACTGACTGGGACCTGAACAGCTGTGATGGGTATTTATAGCCCTAACTATAGCATAATACTGTTAGTGACACATGAAGAATACATCATAGACTATTGAAATACTGCCAGCTATTCCACACCTTCCTCTGGCAGTATGCTGCCTCAGTGAGGAGTGAAGAAGAGCCTAGTAGAGCCTGCTGGGAAGAAAATTAAGCTACTTCACTTTGTTGCAGTGGCAAGAGCAGAAGCGGGCAGAAGATTCCACAGATCAGTCCCAAGGAACAAGAGTGGGTGCCTTATCACATTGAAACGCAGATTAGACATGCTGGCAGTGGGCATGGACCAAATACAAGAGTTGTTAGCAGCTGTTAGGGTTGCTAACAGCCCACTTTGGCAGGGACTGCTGGTAGCTCACCATCAAAACAGTATGAAGGTTGAAATGTACAATCGGAGCACAGCCCAACAGCAGTACTGAATATGCTTCAGAATGTTCTTCAGACTGGTGTTAAGACTGCCTTGGCAAAATTAAAACTGGATCAAACTCAATACAAAGACTGGCTAAAGGCCTAATTCATTCTGTAGCACATTTGCTCAAGCAAGTGACTGGGCTTTTCCTGGTGTAATGATTTCATTAATAAGCACTTATGTGCATTGAAGAGCAGACTGAAGCTGTGACTTGATTAAAGGGCAGATATACTGTTTGCAGGAAAGGATTTAGAAACCAAGGCTGAGGATACATGCCTCTGATAGAAGCTGTCTGCCTCATTAGTAGTACAGGCTGTTGACACCTTGTGAGAAAAGTGAGTGTAAGTTGTATCTCCAATGCACTGCTCCTGAAACTTAAGGAAAAAATGCCTGCAGCAAAGGATACAATTGGCTCAGAGAGCTTACAGGCAACAACAGAAGCTTGCAGAAGATCACTGGGGCTGTTAACACAGATGAGGAGACAAGTTTGGTTGACTCAAATACCATTGTCTGAGCTTGGCAGAGGTCTTTGGTGCACAGACCCAGGAGGAGTGAACTTATCATGCACGATCTGAGACAAAAATAAAACACATGAAACAACAGATCAAAATAAATGAAAAAACAAAACTCAACATAAGCATATCAATGTACTTGACATGAGAACTTTGTGCCTAGTATTGCATCATTTTCAGGAACCCCAAAAAGGGCTGCACAAAATAATGCAGACACACAATATCATGGTGGTATTTTACATCAACCACACAAAATCGCAAATGATTTTGAAGTGGCCAGATAAGTTCTGGATATGGACAGATGCACACCTTCTGGCATTGAGAACTGCATAACCACTGGGCCGATTATAATCAAACATTCAATGTGCTGTCACATAGCAAGCTTATGCCCATGGAAAGACAAATCACAAGAAGGTTGTTCAGTTTATTTGGAAGACCTACAGAAGACAAGTCGTCAATATGTTTGTGTACAGACAACTCCCTGCTCAATGTGAATTCTTATGCCAATATGCATTGTCTTGTGATTGGCTAATCCTATATCTCTAGGCTTTCACATCACTCTGGATGTCATGGCTCTGGACACCACTGCAGGGCATTCAGACATTACCTACCGTGGCCAAACCCAACATCCCTGCCAAGATATTGATGCCACAGTATATCAGTAAATATATCAACCTGTCTGTTCTTACAGATGAAAATGTGCCCAGTGTGTCCAGTGAAGGCTATCAAAGTGCATTGTGGAAGTGAATGCCAGCTGGTGTGTCACTGACCAGCTGTTTTTGTGCTTTGAGGAGCACCATTAGGGGGGGATGTGCTGTCTAAAGACAGCTTAGCCCCTTGGGTAAAGGAAGTGAGTGTTCAAACATACATGAAGAGTTACCTTCTTCCATTAAATGCCACTTGACGTACACTGTATGCTACTTTCTGGCCAGCACTTCCAGATATTTGTGAAGTGGCAACATGGAGTTATGAACCCCTATAGCAGTTACATGGTCTCCACTAATTTTGAAAGACAACACCCAGGCAGTCCTCCATGTATATATATGTTGTGTGTGTGTGTGTATATATACAGTGCCCTCCAGGATTATGGTAAAGATTAGTAAAAAGGGTTAGAAAACATCCACCTTTTGGAGAAGGAGCATCATCTCACACTGAAGAAAATGAGAAAAATCCAACCTTTATTTGAAATAAATTTATTCAGAGAAAAACAAATCTCTCATCAAGAAATAATTATTTTCAGCAAAAACACATGTGCCACTATTATTGGCACTTCTGTATTTAATACTTTGTACACCCTCCCTTTGCCAGTAAAACAGCATTGAGTCTCTCCTATAACACTTTATAAGGTTGGAGATACAGAGAAGGGCATCAGAGACCATTCCTCTGAACACAGTCCCTCCAGATCATCCAGGGTCCTCGGCCCTCTCTTGTGCTCTCTCCTCTTCAGCTCACCCCTCAAGTTTTCAGTGGGGTTCAGGTCAGGGGACTGAGATAGCCATGGGAGAACCTTGATTATGTGGTCAGATAACCATTTTTGTGTTGATTTGGACATATGCTTTGGATCACTGTGCTGCTGGAAGATCCAGTGATGACCCAGTTTTAGTTTCTTGGCAGAGGCAGCCAGATTCAGATTTAAAATGTCCTGGTATTTCATGGCGTCCATGATGCCATGTACCCTAACAAGGTTTTCAGGGCTTTTGGAGGAAAAACAGCCCCAAAACATCAGAACTTCCACCATATTTTACAGTTGGTATCAGGTTCTTTTCATGATAGCGATCCTTCTTTTTACACCAAACACATACTTTGAGTGTTTATTGCCAAACAGCTCCACTTTTGTTACATCAGACCATAGAACATGGTTATCGACAAAGTTGTAGTAGCGTTTCGCAAACTTCAGGCACTTACATTTGTGGTTAACTGACAGAAAAGGCTTTTTTCTGGCATACCTTCCACATAATCCTTTGGCATGGAGGTGGTGTCTGATGGTGGCTTTGGAGACTTGGAAACCCCAATATTTTACTTTTTCTTCTAATTCACCAACAGTGAGCCTTGGATTTTATTTGTTTATTTATTTATATTTTGCCTCTCTTACCCTCCTCCTTACTGTATGTAGGGGCAAAATAAACTTGGGTCCTCTTCCAGGAAAATTTGTAACAGTTCCAGTTGGTGTCCACTTTTTTATTATTGTCCTAGCAGTAGAAATTGACATTTTCAGGTGAGTAGCTATTTTTTATAACCATTCCCTGACTTATGAAGATCAACACACTTCTCCCTTGTGTTCAAGGGACACTTGTCCCTGAGGTTTGTGTGTTCTCTTATCTTTCCCGTGTTGATTGATGACTAAGGGAATTTGGCCTCTGTGTCCCCTCATATTTGTATCACAGTGTTAATCAGGAAGTCATGGATTACAGCTTGAAAGTTCCTACACACTCCAATCAACTCAGAAATGTACAATTTAAATGGGAGACATGCTTCAGTTACATTGTGCTCACTATAATATCCAGGGGTGCCAATAATAGTGGCACATGAGTTTTTGTTGAAAATAATTATTTCTGATGAGGGAGTTGTTGTTGTTTTTTTTAAATACATTTTTTCCATTAAAGATTGGATTTTTCTCTTTTTTTTTCAGTGTGAGATGAAGCTACTTCACCAAAACGTCAATTTTTTTTCTCACCCTTTTTATTAATCTTTACAAGGGGTGCCAATAATCATGGAGGAACACCTTTCAGGTGTATTCCATATGTAATAATTTAGTAATTGAGAGTAGTGCTATACCAGTTATATGGATGAATGTATTTCCTGTTTGTTTTCAGTATTTTTGTGCTTTTCTGTCTTTTTTTGTCTGTCTGTCTGAGTGTTTGCGTGTGTTTTGCAGGACAGGATTCACATAGAGAATGGAGCTCTAACTGTATTCTCAGTCAACTTGTCTGACGCTGGCATGTATCAGTGTGTCGGAGAAAACAAACATGGTATTATTTACTTCAGTGCTGAGCTAGTGGTGCTTGGTAAGAGTTCTCAAGAGACTTCTCCTTTTATTCTTTGTGTCTTTTCCTGATTGCTTTTTGTTTATTTCTTTCCTTAATCATTACAAATTGCACTGTGTCCTGAATCTGAAGTATGTAATGGACTCTGGAAACCTTCTCCTAAGGCCATAACACTTTTGTTATATCTAAGGGGAAAAACTGATATATGTTTCTGGCCTCATGCACAGTATATGTTTATGTGTAATCAGAGAGTATCGAGCTGAAATACAAGCATTCTAATAAAATAAAAGCATTAAAAAGAAGCTTTGTGAAGGTGAAGAAAGATGTTTTAGTCACTGTGATATTCCCTCTATTTCTCATTTGCATTCACACCTGGGAAATAATCTGCCCAAGCACATTAAAAAAAAGTTTAGTGAAACTATTATGTGCTATATCATCACCCTTTGTGGTTGGGAGTTAAAGAGACTTTAATCCAGAGGGATGCTAATATCCAAAACTATTATATCCTAAATACAGATAGAAACAGTGCAGTGGCTGACTATACATGCTGTGAAGAAAACATTTATTTGGCTTACATTCTCAGTAGCTATGGTGATAAGAGAGGTCGAGCAAATGGGTGAGAATTGTTATTGAATACTAAAGGGAGAAAATTAGGGTAAAATCAGTAAAAAAAATAATAATAATAAATAAATAACAAGAGCATCTCCAGATGTATGTAACTTCCCATTTGTCATTTGGAAGCAGTTCTTGCTCTCCGAATCAAAGCGATTGTAAGTGTAAGAGTATGACCATCCCCTCCTTTTTTACATAATTTGAATACATTGTTTTAGCCACGTTATGATCAAAGGTAGCAGAAAGTAGTGTCAGTCAATGTAGAGATGTAAAAAAGGAGTGGGAGTGAGGAGGGAAGCAACTGAAGGCACTATTATTTCAGAAACAAAATGCCCAGTGTGGCATATAAAGCATCTGACAACAAAAAAAAAAAAAATTTTAACACTATAGACAAATATGCTATGGGGAATTTTTTCTGAAATAGTTTGGCTTTCCTCATCCTCTTAAAGGGACAGCTAACTGCAAAACAGCAGAAATGTATTCTTACTAATCACCTTTATCATATAGTGAACACTCATGAGAGTGTTCTTTTGCAGGATGACAGTACCCAAATCCACATGGTACGAGGGCTTACTTAACATTATGATGCTATGGCCTTCTCATTTACCAATTTTCGGCCAAGTTAAAGACCTATGAGAGATTTTGTTCAGATGTTAGACAGCACTCTCCACCACCATAATCAAAACGCCAATTGAGAGGGTGTCTTTTGGAAGAATGTTGTTCATCCCTTGAGTACAGTTTCAGAGTAGAATCAGTGCCTATACGAGGCACTTTGGTGTTCTCTGATGTGTGCAAATCAGTTTGCAGTCTCTTCTGTCCTCAGACAGGCCTCGAATCAGTTGATACACCCTACTGCTCTCAGATGAGTTATTATGTCTCACTTTGCGCTGCTTCTTTTTTTTCTTCTCCTCAGCCTCACCCCCAGATTTCTCCAGATCCCAAGTGCGAGCACTGCTTAAAGCTAAAACT
Source organism: Notarius kessleri (assembly GCA_025212355.1). NCBI lineage: Eukaryota > Metazoa > Chordata > Actinopteri > Siluriformes > Ariidae > Notarius > Notarius kessleri. Next base: position 34,958,087 of record JAOBAM010000005.1, on the reverse strand, counting down.
GGCAGCACTGTGACTATGGAGTGCAGGCCCCAGGCTTATCCCCTTCCTACCATATCCTGGAGGAAAGGCAGTGAACAGCTCCAAAGCACAGAGAGGTAAAGATGTTAACACTTTGTTCCTCATTTGTCTTTCTCCCGAGTGAGCTTTTGCTCACATTTTCTATTTGCCCTTTTAGTACTGTCTTACTTTTTTCTTCTCACCTTGTTAACTGTAATGGCTGGGTGGGGGTTGTTTTATTTTGTTTTAAGCTTCATCTTGTCACAAAAATACATAGTTTTAGTCTTATTTCAGTCATAGAGTTATTGTTAGATTACGTTTGTCACAGCCAGATCCACTGTTCTGGGAATCCAGGATCCACTGTTCTTCCTTCCTTGTCCAAATCCAGACCTTATAAAGGTCTCACTCGCCTGACGTTTACACATCTAATTCTTAATTTTCTCCCAATCAATCTACTTATTTAAACTGCTTATTCACACAAACTCTTTGTGCGGTTTTGCCAACTTATTCTGGTTTTCAACCTGTTTGTTCTTTTATTTTTATTTTTGTGTTTATTTTCTATATCGCTCTGTTTGCTGGATTATTTGACCTTCTGCCTATTTTTTCTCACACATCCACTTGACTCTGATTTACTAGAGTGCGAATAGAGATACAATAATGAATAAATAGTGGTATTATTTGTATATTGTGATGAAAATGCCATTTTTAACTTTTCAGAGTCGAATGAAGTAATCATAATCATTCTGTCAATCCCACCATGCCTTAGCGCAGTATTAAAAATTTGTAGGCTATAAACATAATTGACTGCTCACACAGTCTAGTGCTGCTTTATGACATGATAATAGCAAAGGTCACTTCAGGACTTATTTTAATATCTTTTTCGCCTGCATTAACTTTAACTTTTAACAATGCCTCGCTTTGCCTTGCCATCCAGTTATTGCAAACGGTGTCAAATGGTTTTGAGTCTGCTGTTGAGTCCATTTTGATGCAGACTTCAGTAAAGCTCACAATTAGTACACGTAGAGCTGAAAATATGAAATGGGACACCCAACAACCTTGCAGACCTAGTAGGCATGCAAAAACTAGGACTCATGGCTGCAAATGCACTATTTGGGACAGGACCTTAACACTTGGAAATGATCCTTTCGGGGGTTTTTTTTCCTTAATGTGTTTTTTAAAACATTATTAACCTTATATTAGCTTAACTAGATAGACCCTCCAAAAAGCAAAGAAAAGGCTTGTCTAAATGACTGGATCTGACATTTTCATTTCATTTTTATTTGTTGAGGAAATTGTCATTACATTTTGCTATGTATTCTGACTAGAAGGGTGAATTATTGTTTAAATTTCATCATGGAAAAAGGTTCTTGATGAACTTTTTTTTTTGTCTTTGTTTTACCTCTTTGATCATACCGCCACCATTCCGCTGCCCCCCCCCCTTTCTTTCTGAGTCATTTTCCCCACTTCCTTATCACACCACTAGCCTCAGTAAGCTTGTAGTGTGTTGTAACAGCTATCAAGAGGTGATGGAGGAACAGCAATTGTGGAGGGACACTGACCATAACACTCATGAATTGTGAAGGAGACTATTAGATTAGCCTGGCAGGGTGTTGCACAGCAATTTGGACAGATTCTATGAGGTATGAAATGATTCATGGTTGGAGGTGATAACATAATCAAAGCTTCTTTTTTTTCCAAATGAATTAGGATTAAGTGGTTTAGGAATTATTGCGTCCAGGAAATCATAGGCAGAAGAAAGGCATTAGCGTTATGCCATGGTGCGTTTGTCGAAAGTGCACTCAGTGGGACAACCCCAGTTCAATTTAACTGCAAGCTCACACAAAGACAGTTGATCTAATCCTATCAGAACCTAGCATTAGAGATCCCCAACATTGGACCTCGTTTATCAATCTTTTATCAAAGTTGTGTGTAAATGTTTTGTAAATCAAACCAAACTAAACTGTTCTGTCACATTTAAATGTAGTGATGCTCCATAAAACTCCATAAAAGTTCAAATGCACAGACAGTGGTGAGCATGAAACCATTGAGCAGGGTAAAGCCTGAAAACAGGAATGGAAATTATTTTGACTCAATACTATGTCAATAAAAATATTTAATCATATATAATTATTATAATTGTCTTCTTTTCACAAAATGTTCTCGATGGTACTCTTAGTCCCTGACCTAGTGAACTAGCATGAGGATGTGTTTTTGATAGGGACTCCAAAGCTCTTCTATAAGTAGCTCTGGAAAAGGGCATTTGTTAAATGCTGTAAACATAATACAAATAAGCAGTTTATCTTAGTAGTATAAGAGCGCAGTAATTTATGCAAATCATTTGAAGTCAGTCAAGACTTAGTCTTCTTATGTGAAAATTTGCACATACACAGGAGTGCAAGTGAGATACGAACATGTTTCTGAATTTATAGGATTTTCATGAATACAAATTTCTTATGTAAACAGTTTATGCATACATCTGTTTATCTCCAACTTAATGAGGCCTATTGTTAATGTGAATGCAATCTAATTAGCAGCACTTTTTTTCTTGAAAGTGCCAGTTTATATAGTAATAAGAGCATTCTGTATAAAACAGAAAAAAACAAGGATAAACCAATACCATCCACTTTAATAGTAACAGGTTTGGTCAGTCTGGAGGCTGAATTGACAAAGTATGATCTAGGAATATAGATCTCTGCCGTTTAAGTGATTCTACCTCATGAATTGATCCAGGAGCAAACAGTCTTTGACACAGACACAGCTGTTCAGACATGTTTCTCTGTTTATTGTAGGACAAACATGAGTATATATTCACATTCAAGAGTGTGTTGTAGCTGCGTAATTGGATAATGATGATGATTTAATTGACGAAGCTAAGTTATCTGTGTATAATGTAAATGGGTGAAGCATTACATCACAAGTTTAGACTACAATACCGTGTTAAAAAAGAGAGACATTATGTACCATTACATCACCCATCAGGTTCATAGTCTTATGAAAAGAAGAAAGATTACTGATCAATATAACCTTCATTAAGCAGAGAGCAGAATGTGCGAGTGAAGATAAATCTCAAGGATTTAACTAACCAAAACAAGTAGCAATCAGAACAGCCTGCTCCAGTTTCAAGAACAAGTCAAATAAATATCTCTATCAGTATTCAAAATACATGATTCAGAAAATGTGCAAATGGTCAGTCACTCTGCAAACATCAAAAAAGGGATAAAATCCAAAATCTCAAAACAGTAACTAAGGAAGTTCAAAATCAAAATGACAATACAGGAAATAAGTTCCTTGGCAAGTTCAGATGATGGTTCACTGAGCATTACTTCACAAGGAGTGAATTTTTGTGAATCCTTTATATAGTGGTGGGTGTGATTGAAGTCAGATGTGTGTGTGATCTAGTATTGTAGTCAAGACCACCTAAACCGAGAGCAAGTCATGACCAAGACCAGAGTGCATCAAGACAGACACAAGAAAATGGAGTCAATTCCAAGACGAGAGTGAGACCTGCAAAAAGTGGTCTTGAGACCAACCTTGAGACCAAGACCAATCTCAAATACTACAACAATAGTGTGATAAGAAGTCTGATGACTATGAATGTGACAATGGGTGTGTGCACTGGGAAGTGTACTCTGTGGTGGCCATGTTTGTAGGTCACGGTGTGTTCTGGGAAATGGGTTCACTGAAGCTCCCAGTGTCTCCTTGACAATGCAGAACAATAAGCCACTATAATTATTTGATGATAGAGCTCATAAATCATTTTAATTAATTTCTGTTTCATTGTTATAATATCATAGCTAGGGTGGCACGGTGGTGTAGTGGTAAGCACTGGTGCTTGAAAGTTTGTGAACCCTTTAGAATTTTCTATATTTTTGCATAAATATGACCTAAAACATCATCAGATTT
>JAOBAM010000005.1:34193951-34209060 GCA_025212355.1 Notarius kessleri | reverse complement strand
TGTCTTTGGACTGTGGGGGAAACCGGAGCACCCGGAGGAAACCCACACAGACACAGGAAGAACATGCAAACTCCACATAGAAAGGCTCCCGCCAACCGCAAGGCTCGAACCCAGAACCTTCTTGCTGTGAGGCGACAGTGCTAACCACTACACCATCGTGCCGCCCACAGTGCCGCCTTGATCAATTGTCCATTGATCAAGCTTGGAGAGGGATGAGCTCCACCAAATTTAAATGCCCTAGACACACCAATGATGGAGTGTTAAAAATGTCATCAGTGGTGCCCTTGCTGACTATAGGAAAAAGAAAGAAGAAAAGTGGATTTTCTTACATTTTCCACTAAACATTATCAGTCTGTGATAGCTGACACATGAATGCCTTGCTCCTAATGAATGCTGGCTCCTGCTACAAGAACTATTGTTTGAATTTGTTGATGCCACCAGATTTACCCCTGGCTGCTCTGAGTTTGAATTTACAATTATGGTTTTATTGGAATTACAAAAGATCATATTTGCTTAAGCTCTTATCCAGAGCAACAAAGCAAACAGTACTCAGGCGGTTAGAGAAAAAGAATACAGTATTCACCGAGTCAGTGTGCCATGCAGAGCCGCCAGCATCACTGTACACCTCATTTTTAGCCCAAGGCTCTCAGATTAAAGCCTGAAAGTATGCGACATAACAGGGTTCAACATCTCTCTGCTTAAACGCGACTGGTAAATCAACTGGTTTAAACTGGGCATTGACTGATGAGCTGAATTAGGTGTTATTAAGAGGAAGGAAAGCACTTAGAGCCAGGTGTGAGGTGTGAAGAAAATCCTGTACTTAGCAAGTACCCTGTTCAGTACACACTTGGTTTTGTGGAGTTTCAGTGGTTTGCTTACATATCAACTCGGACTTTTCCACATTTCATAGAATTACAATGAATCATGGTGGTGGTAGCATCATGCTGACAGTTACCCTTGGCTTCTTGGTTGCTTCTCTGACTGATCCTCTCATTACCTGGTCATTTTCTATGGACAGCTAGCTAGAATCAAGCCAGAGGCATTATATACTTTGTTGTGGACTTGTTTTGGCAGCTCCTTAGTCTTCAAAATTCTGCTTTCAAGAACAGGTCTATTCATATTAAGCTCTTGCAACACTTTTAGCATTGTGAAAGATGTTATTTCAGTCTGGCCATGTCTTCATTTTTGCTCAATATTTCATGTTTAATTGCCAGTCAACTTGTGTGTGTGTGTGTGATATGATCTATCCATCCATTCTCCGTAACCACTTATCCTGTAACCACTTATCCTGTAGAGGGTCACAGGCAAGCTGGAGCCTGTCCCAGCTGACTACGGGCGAAAGGCGGGGTACACCCTGGACAAGTCACCAAAGTTATCGCAGGGCTGACACATAGAGACAAACAACCATTCACACTCACATTCACACCTACGGTCAATTTAGAGTCACCAGTTAACCTAACCTGCATGTCTTTGGATTCTGGGGGAAACCGGAGCACCCAGAGGAAACCCATGCGGACACGGGGAGAACATTCAAACTCCACACAGAAAGGCCCTCGTTGGCCACTGGGCCCGAACCCAGAACCTTCTTGCTGTGAGGCGACAGTGCTAATCACTACACCACCGTGCCACCTTTGTTATACCATGGGGTGTATTTTTATTACAAACATTAGTGCTGTTATCAACGTCAAAAATGAAACCTTACATTGATGCCTTTTTGTCTTTGAAAGACACAGGGCTTCGTCTTGCTCGGGCATTTCTACTATCTGCCCCTGCATATACTAGAGGCCTGGAACAACCAATAGAAGGATAATTTACATGCATTCAGTCAGTTTTTTTTTTTGAGGGAGTACTACATTTGCTCAAGTGCATGTTTGAAAGGCTAAGGTATTTAGAGTGTGTAAGCAGCATGTGGTCATCAAAGAAAGTGCTATAAGTACAATATTTCTAATTGCCTTCTAATTTTGCCTGTCCATAAACATTATTCGTTCGACACAGTTTCCGGTGTTTGAGTTTGCCAGTGTGCGCATGTAGATATCATCACAAATAAATGTGATTATGAGCCAGCCATGCATGTAATCAGTTGACCTCATTACTACGCAGTAGGTGGCGTAGAAAAGCACAGCTTGAAAGCAGAAAAAGAAAGAAAAAAATCATAAAGATTGGATGAAGAATCAAAGCAGTGTGTCCCTGGACAGCTGTTCAGCCAATTAAAGGCGGATAATGTTACTGACAGTGTTCTCCTTCGCTAAGTCTCAGGTGCAGTGGGCTTCTTAATTACGCATGTGTTCTGCCAAAGCCCAGCCTACACTAACACCTGATTTTCTGCTGACAGCTAAGTGTGAGGGAGAATTCAATAATCTTACCCAAGAGAGAACATACTGGAGGTCTAAATATTAGAAGTAGTGTTGACTTGTATTTTAAGAGGTTGTGTATTATCTTCTTAACACAAGACACAAACAGCTGAACTCGTACCGTGTGCCAAGTCCAATACAGAAAAGACACAAACTTCACATAGGATTCACGTGAAAAATGTATATGTTTTTCATCAGGGATCAACATGGTCTTGGTGCGTGAAATCGTTTAGCATTGTTTAGCTGGTGCACAACAGCAGACACACAGATACTTCACAGAGAAAGGGTCCAAACTCCAGTGGCAAGGAAACCTTGACAACCGGGGATCCAGACTCTGTTGCAGCCCTCATCTGCCATCCCAGTCAAGAACACGTCTTCGTACTGGTCCGCTGTTGGGGACTTTGGGGGGTTGCATGCTGGCCATTGTCTCACAATGAGCTCATCCGCCCTTTGTCAGGTCTTGTTTTTAATCCTGCTGGGTGACATGCCACCCTCCTCACCAGCATTACTCTCGTGGGGAAGCCGGTTTAGACGCTGACCACCCGTCCATGTGGCAGGTTGTACTGGGTTACACTGTTACCAGGAGCAGACTCCTGTCGAACCTGACATAAACATGTTTTTAGATATTTCATGGATTATATTTCACAGATTTTTAAAACTTTTCACATTTTTTTTATTTTCCTATGTGATTTTCTCAAACAATTACTTTATTTTCATGTTTTAACTTCTCACATATAGAGCAATCTGTGTGTGAGTACACGATTCATTTACTTTTGCACACACGCACGCACACACACACACACACATATATGTGTAGATACACACACGTGTGTGTGTGTAGCGCCACAGAATTTTTGTACTCTGTTCACAGGCTGTCCAGAAATGGCACTGAAAAGCACATCAACGAATAATCACCTCACTAGCGCCCCGACGGGATACATTTACCACTTTTAACATCATCCACGACTGAGACAAGTTTAGATCTTCCTTCTGCCATAAAAATCGGTGATTGGCATTTTAATTTGTAGTGAAAATATGTTGATCATGCGAGCGCAGTTTTCTTGCAACATTCGCTTGGTGGCGCTAATAGTTCACCACGTGTTTTCTTGACTTCTGAGCAGCATTTTGTAGCCTGTTGCTCAACAAATCTGGGAAATTTGCCAATAATTTACAGTTGAGATCATCTCCTGATGGATTCATAAGGTTCTGTATCATCTGTAGTCAGTGCTGCACTGCAAAAAATTGAAAACTGAATTTGAGGAGAAAATTACTTAAGACTAGTGAAATTATCTTGCTGCATGGACAGACAATTTTACTTGACAAGACATCTTGGAATAAGTTGGTTGCAGTCTTGAACTAGATTTAATAATCTCAGAATTAGTCTTGTATTCTTCTAATAGGAAATGTTAGATCATTTAAACTATTTTCAAGATATTTTCACTTTTTGTGGAAAAAAAGTATCTTTTTTTTGCAGTGTGGAAAATGGACCATTTTGAGTTGCGTGGACATGATTTCATATCAGATTTACAGTAAATTGCCTTGGTCCAGTTTCACTTTGGTTTGTATTTCCTGCACACAGAGGTTTAGTAGTTTAATGTAGCAGGTAGAAGCATGAAGATATATAAGCAACGAGATAAGATATATAAGCACCATTGCTTGTTTGGGGTAAGCTATGCTTTATTAACGATGCAGAGCAAGATTTTTTTAATCCAAAAAACAAACAAAAAAAAACAAACATTTTGTCAGAAACAAATACAATAACGCAATGATGAAAGTAGCTCTGGTGCTCAAGGAAACTGAACAAATGCCAGCACAGAAAGCCAAGATGAATCTAAGCTCTGTATCCGTTCAGTGTGTATGTGTGTATGTGTGTGTGTGTGTGTGGGGGGGGGGGGGGGTTACACATTCTCGAGTGATACCATTTACATAGGAGGCTGAAAAAGCTGAGAGTTTCCTCATGCTTTGCCTCTTAGGTTCTAACAAATTATTCATTATTTATCATTTTTCAGGACTGATAGATGCCTTTGATATTTTGACAAATTAAATATTCATCACCCATTCAGGATCAGATAAGTTCATAGAATCCAGTTCCAAGTAACAATTAGAACAAAATAAGCTTGCATGTTATTAAAGAAAGCAGCATACACGCTTAAACTCACAGTTTCTATGCAGGAAGGCGACATGAAAAGTGTGCTTCACCCTCTTACACAAATGCATATGAGGAAGGATTATGCAAAAAAAAAAAGGGAAGTCTGAGTAATTATGTGAGACCATTTGATCTTTTCTTTCACAGGTCTGACAAACCTGAAAATCCATCCATCCATTATCTGTAACCGCTTATCCTGTCCTACAGGGTTGTGGGCAAGCTGGAGCCTATCCCAGCTGACTACGGGCAAAAGGCGGGGTACACCCTGGACAAGTCGCTAGGTCATCACAGGGCCGACACATAGACAACCATTCACACACTCATTCACACCTACGGTCAACTTAGAGTCACCAGTTAACCTAACCTACATGTCTTTGGACTGTGGGAGGAAACCGGAGCACCCGGAGGAAACCCACGGGTTTCCTCCTTGTTTGAACATGCAAACTCCACACAGAAATGCCCTCGCTGGCCACAGGGCTCAAACCCAGACCTTCTTGCTGTGAGGTGACAGCGCTAACCACTACGCCACCGTGCCGCCCCTCTTTACTTGTTTCAGGGTTAATTATTTGTTGAAGTAAACATTCATAATAAGTGTCGTATTCCTTCGATTGCTTGCATTCTGATATAAGCGAGAGCGGGGAACGTAAGTGAGCAGTAGTTCTCAGTTGATCTTGTTTATCCAGTTACTTTTGAGCCTGTGAAAATCAACTGACCTGTTTAAAATGAAATAAATAAACGAATTCCAAAACAGTTATAGGTCTTGTTGTGTGTGTGGTTTTTTTTTTTTTAAATTAAGTCCCTTGAATTAAAGCTGAAAGTCTACACTTCAATGACATTGCTTCATTTCAAATACATTGTGGTGCTGTACAGAGGGAAAAGTCATTAGTATCCACACAGTGACACACGCACACAAAATAATGTGATTTCATAGTATTCTTGAAAAGAGCAAAATGTTGCAGTACACACTAGAAATGAGGACAAAATGCTCAAACCATTAAATCTCCAAAGCCTTAGGTCTTGCAGTTGATCTAAATCTGTAACCTGAATTCAGTGTGTAAGAAAATAAAAAGCCTGGCCAAGATGAACTTTGCCTCACTTTACTGTTCTTGTGCAATTTTACACTGGTTGTGTTGGTTGTTTTGGATCTGCTTCACAGTGGGAACACGAGTCATTTCTGAGAAATGATCAGTGTATTCGGCCTTGTTGGATTTTAAATAATGTATTGCAGTTTCTATTCACTGTTTGCTGTTATGGACCTATTTGTGAATATCTTTCTCCAATTACGTGTATTTGCTGTTAATCAGTCACAGCTGTGCAGCTCTTAACTGGACTCTGAACTCGAATGCCTTGGCCACCGTCTAGCTGTCGGCAGTGTGTTGTACTTGCTCACAAGGCAAAACTCGACTTTTTTTTTTTTCTTAAACATGCATGTTTTATATTATTTGTAGTCTACAGTATACTGTTCATAATTGACATGTATTATTGAAATAATCACAAAATACTTTCTCATTTGCTTACATTTATATAGTGTAAAAGAGACTTGGACAAAATCTCTGACAAGATGAACAGATTGTGAGAATGCTGAAAGGACCCGGGGGGGTTAAGTTTTGTAATAAACACACACTTCCTTGGCGCCTACGCTGAGTGTACACTTAGCAAGTGGAGATGTTTTGAGGTTGAAACATTTGGCGTGTTGCTGTAGGTACAGGACCAGTCAAAAGTTTGGAAACCGCTTCAAATTCAATGTATTTTATTTTATTTTTTTCCTACATTGTAGAACAATACTGAACTCATAACTATGGAATCATATGGTAAATAAAGTGTTAAACGTTTCATCGTTTTAAATTCTTCAAAGTCGTCACTATTTACCTTGATAACAGCTTTGCACATTTGGCATTATCTGAACCAGCTTCATGAGGTAGTTACCTGGAATGCTTCTCAATTAACCAGTGTGTCTTGTCAAAAATGGAACTTCTTGCCTTCTTAATGCATTTGACATCACCAACCAGTAAAGAGTAAATAATAAAAATACAGTAAATAATCCCTGTTCAACAACTGTAGTAATCCATATCATGCCAAGAACCACTCAACTAAGTAAAGAGAAGTAACAGTCATTACTTTTAAGACACGAAGTATCTTTTAGTTAATTAAAATAAAGAAAAAATGTAGAATTTGAAGGTGTTTCCAAACTTTTGACTGGTACTGTATACTTTGCTATTTTAAATCTCTCTTTTCAATTTTGCTGGAACCTCTTGTAAGACGGTCATGTTTGTTTTACAGAAAAGGACTACTGAAGATTTTATCGACCCCCTGGCAAGCAAAAAGTCCAGGATATCGCACCTGATCAGCAAGGGATCAGCACCTGTCAACGGCAAGTTGAACACTTCAAATGGGAAGGACTCGTGTGGCTTATCCAGTGCCCCGCTTCCACTACTGGATCTATCTCAGCATCTTGAGCCTCTGTCAGACGTCAGCAATGACTCAAGCCACAATGGCCGGGACTGTGAAGCCCAGGAGGCAGCAGTGGCTGAGAGGCTTAACCAAACAGCCTTAACAGGAAGCTCTCTACACACGCATACAGTGTTGGGTTCCACACCTCTGGCACCCTGCAGCCTACAAGGATCAAAAGACCGCAGCAAATCGCCCTCGCTGCATGGAAAGTCCAAGAAGTCCAAAAAACACAAAGGTAAAGACAAGTCCAGAAAGAGAGATCCAGAGAAGGAGAAGAGGGAAAGGAAAGGAGAGGAGGAGGATGGATTGCAGCTGAAGAAATTGTACAATGTTACTTCATGTCCAGACCTGAGAATGAGGAGTATTCCACATAAAAGTGCAGGTACAGATGGTGTCAAGTACAGACACATTAGAGAATTACAAACATTAGACTTCCAGTGCAGATAATTTGCTCGAATCTGATTGGTCCGAAGGTGCACATAATTTTTGTACAACAGTACAGGTAGTTTCAGGTTCGGGGTGGAATGCCACATCACGCGTACCCACCCCCGGCATGCTTTATTTTTATGCCTCCGCCACCGTAAGGTGCAGGAGGCATTATGTTTTCGGGTTGTCCATGCGTGCGTCCGTCCGTCCCGAGACCTTGTGAACGCGATATCTCGAAGGCTAATGAAAGGAATTTCACCAAACTTTCAGCATTTGTGTGCTTTGGGACAAACAGGAACTGATTTAGATTTTGAGATCATAAGGTCAAGGTCACTGTGAGGTCAAATGTCTGTCCAAAAACCTTGTGAACACACTATCTCCAAGGCTAATACAAGTAATTTCACCAGGTCAAGATTACTGTGAGGTCAAATGTCCATCCCCAAATCACAACTAAATAAGGCGTGTGGTCTACCGGGCGGAGGCAGCCCCATCAACGCCATTGGCGTTGAGTTCTATCTAGTTTAATTCTAAGTTCCTCTTAAGCCCATTTTACCCCAGAACACAGTGGCATGGCATCCAACATGCTCTCATGTTAATCAGAGTGGCCCTAACTCCAGACACTGGCAGCGTTCAGAAAAGAGGTTTAAAATAAATATCAGCATATTTTGCGTGGCATGGTCATGGTTACAAGCTATAAACACTGATTTATGCTATATATTGCAGTGTTGCCAATTACTTTCGATAGAAAGCAACTAAAACTGACTTGAAAAGTAGCTAAATGTGACTAGATGACCTCGTGCGCTGATTAGTGCACTAATTGGTGAAGTCATCACATCGTATTTGCGTTCTGCGTAGTTTCAGATAGCATTAGTCCATTCTTTACGTCAGTTTACTTCTCTTCTGTGCTCACGAATATTGTATTTTTAATACAGCTGAATTCCCAGTTAGAGGTTCTGACTGCAAAGTTGGATTCTGGGCAAAATGTTCTATTTCTATTGCTGTTGGAGTTTTGAGAAGTTTCACCACTGCACACACACTGGTAGTCCAGTGTGTTCATGTTTTGCCAAGATAAAATGCGCCCCGCATTTTACGATTCCGGAGATTGCCGAAGCAAGCGAGCAACAATATCACGTGACCACCGTGGGGTGTGTTTGACCTACTTTTAAACAAAACAAGTCGGCGTGGGCAAACATGGCGGACTCGGCTCTTCCGCCAGCTAAAAGTCAGCGGAAAAGAAAAGGAAAGTCTGCATAGTGAGTGCAACTGCAAGATAGAGCAAGGTTAGATGATGTCATTTTTCTGGACAGATAACAATCATTCTAGCTAGTGCTTAGCTATCTTAGCCTTCGAACGCATGGGCTCGACTCCACGGTAGCGAGTATGGAGTTATACACCTCATGTGGTGATCTTACAGAGAAAGAAACGATAACACAAAAGCAGTAACAGAGAAAAGATAGCTTCGTCTTTTGTTTCGCAGATCTATTCGCAAATGTCAACCACAAATTACATCCCTGCGACTCAAAACTCTCCGAGGTCGATGCACAGTCACAGTGTTTTCCACACATCGCCATCTTGGTGTGACGCAGTTCCATAATTATGCTAATTAGTTCAAGTTTCTCGCATTCTGCTGTTTCCATAGGATTGTACTGTTTACCTCAAGAGGGAGGAAAACGGTCCCAAAATGGAAAAAGCGACCCTCAGTACATCACATCTCGTGTGCATGATATTGTTCTTGTGGGATATAGGAAAATACCATACACAGTAATAAAAAAATTAAAAAATTTCAGATGACTTTGCAGTCAGTACCTGTAATTATATAAAGTATCATAATATCTTTATTTGATGGTAGACTACAGAACATTAAAAAAGCAGCGTTTCGTGATTTCATTTGAAAACTCGCCGTCTTTTATATTAATGTTCACTGTGGATATTGGCAGAGGCAAAAGAATTATAGCTGAAGAAACTGGCTGTTAGTAATCAGTGCACTGTAGATTTATGTACGTCTATGAACTCTGTCAATTTTGTATCTTTGTTTAATGTCAGACATAATGTTTGTGTATTGATCTTGGCCCAGTCCTCCATGAGGAATATTTTAAGCTTGTTTAAACTTCTGTCTGTCTGTGTATGCTTGTCTGGCTTCAATAGGAAGATGGAGTAAGATGGAGTTCATTCAACAGTGTTGTGTCAATATTGTGTTCAGTGAAGATTAGTGAGCTACTAACCCTGATCTGTTAACACAGAGTTTGGGAAAAACCCAGAGTTTTAATTTCCAGACCCAGAGATCAGAGTGAGTCTGTGTCGTACTGACTTACACTGTGAAGCAACATTTAAAGGTGCTGACTGCAATGTTGAATTCTGAGCAAAAATGTTCTATTTCTGTTGCTGTTGGAGTTTCGAGATGTTTCGCTGCTGCACACACTGTGTAGAAGACCGAAAGACTGCATAATTTTGCGAACCAGACTGGCCTGAACATAAAAACCACCAAGACACAAACCATGTTTACCCAACCACAGCAGTGCCCATCACAGTAGATGGCAAACCACTTGAGGGAGTAGATGAATTTACCTATCTGGGCAGTATTGTGAGCTCCGATAATACAGTCGGCAAAGACATCACTCCATGCCTCGGAAAGGCACAATGTGTTTTTGCTGCACTTCGTTCCATCTGGAAGTCTAAACAGTACTGTCTATGCATGAAGATCCGAATATATAACAGTAATGTCAAGTCAGTTTTGTTATATGGGTCAGAATGTTGGAGAGTGGTACAGAGTGACATGAGGAAGCTGGATGTTTTTCCCAATAGATGTTTGAGAAGGATTTGTGATATCTTCTGGCCAGCAGTAATATCTAACCAGGAGCTATACAAAAAGACCAGAAGCCACAGCGTGGTTGATGAAATCAAACACCAACGCATGAGATGGCTCGGGTATGTCTTACATATGGACCAACAGCGGATCCCCAAAGTTGCCCTAATGTGGACACCCCCTGGAAGGCAGAAGCCTGGAAGACCTAAGACCACTTGGAGAAGAACCATCACCTCTGAGCTATCCGAGTTAAATCTATCATGGGGCGAGGCACAACATCTTGCTAAAGACCGTCAAAAGTGGAGGCGCTTGTTATTGGCCTTATGCCCCACACGGGGCGAAGAGGATTAAGTAAGTTAAGTAAGTTCCCTTTAACTCCAGTAGGTACACAGGTATACGCTGATGAGACACATACACACTTATATATGCTTCATGCAAGATGTTTCAAATCCCACACAAACACACCCATAATCTTAGTCAATCTTACATAGCTCTGTACCGTAAATCTGAATGATTTTTCCTGCAGCCTACCATAACTGGCAGTTAGTCGATGCTAATCCAGTTAAAGTTGCTTAACCTGAGTATGCAAGCGCTGGTGCAGCTCTTTAGAATGAGGTGTCTGACACTCTTAGCAATGTCACCTGCTTTGCTGATAGGATTCTCAGGCGTGTAATCTGATTTCCTGAAACCCACTCCACTCTTGATATGATTCAAGAGGCATTAAGAACCTTTCACGGATGTATTCTGTTGCTGTTCTTCTTCCAGTTTCTCTGAACTTCTTGGCAGAGGATAATGCTTGGAAGCCCAAAAGACACTTTGTGTAGTTATATAAGATTTTAAATGTAACATTTAAAGTGTGTTGTTTAGCAGTGAGGATATTTTGCTATGGGTTTGACCACATATTAATAGCTGGTTAGCTGCTTCAGGAAGTGCTCCTGCATGCTGTTAGAGTTTATGCGCTACTCCTTTTGGTGGATGAATTCGATGTGATGTGTCATCGCTAGGTTTTCCTGGGGCGCTCCGGAGAAGTGAAGAACTACTCCAGTCTTCCCATCCAGCCAGGTTCAGCTATTAACAGAGACCTGCAACTTGATTCTTCCCAAAGACACCTTTACATTATGACCAGCAATAGTGTGAGTCTTTTTGCCCAACGAGCACACCAGAAAAGATATGAATAGTAAAAGAAATTTTGTGCTAGTTCAAATCTGTCTTCGGTCTGTATTAATGTGTGCAGATAGAGAAAAGGCCTGTGGCAGAGTGTGAGAAACGCATAAATTGCCAGTCCTGTCTTGCAGCTCAAGATCCTTATTGCGGCTGGTGTGTCCTGGAGGGCAAGTGAGTATCAAACCATTCTGCACAATGAAATTTACTTGTGATATGCGCTAATTTCAAGAAAGTGGAGTTTTTTTGCTTTGTTTTCTCATAGGTGTGGCATGCGTTCTGACTGTAGTCGTGCCTCGAGGGAAGGCCATTGGCTTTGGAGTTTTGATGTTGGGCAGAAGTGTTTGAAGGTGGAGTCAATGACCCATTCCAACATCAGCCTCGGAGAACAGAAAAATGTACGCATTTGTGCAAATGAGACATCATTTCTCTTATTAACTCAGAGTCAAACATTAAGATCCGGGATTTTATCATATTAATAAAATGGCAAATACAGTAATAATATGAAAGCACTAATTATAGCACTCATTCTGTCTCTGTAGGTGGTACTTGATGTACCAGGCTTGCCCAGTGTCTCCGAGGGCGAGTTATACTCATGTTTCTTTGATGACATACAAAGTGCTGTGAGTGTTCAGGAAACTACAGTCACTTGCTTCACTCCTCCAGCCCACATGGTGCCTCCTGTACCTCATGGACAGGGTAAGACACTCAGTTAGCATAGTTCTGGTTCGCTACATTCAGCAGTAGCAGTGAGGTCAGATGTACAGTAGTAGGATTCATGCAATGGATCCATAGATCATATTTACACTGCCTGGCCAAAAAAAGACACTGTTTGGATTTAAATAAGCAAATATTTAAAAGTCTCTGATAATTACTGTTGTATGTTTCAGCTAGCATCAATTCTTTTAACCCTAACTTGATGCAGTGAGTAGCTTCTCATTTCTTTAACAACCATGTCAGAAGACATATCCTGTGATCGTGGAAAAGATGTTAATGTGTTTCAGAAGGGTCAAACTATTGGCCTGCATCAAGCAAAGATATCAACTGAAGAGATTGCTGAAATTCCTGGAATTGGGTTATCCAACACATTATTAAAACCTGGAAGGATAGTAGTGAACCGTCAATTTCATGGAAGAAATGTCGGGGAAAAAATTCTTGACTGACCGTGATCGGAGATCACTTAAATGCTTGAAGTTGAATCATAAAAAAACAATAGTAGAACTATGTTTAATAGTGAAATTAAGAGTATTTCCACACACACAATGTGACGAGAACTCAAGGGACTGCGACTAAACAGCTGTGTGGTCATAAGAAAACCGCTTGTTTGTGAGGCTAATCAGAAGAAAAGGCTTCAGTTTGCTAGGAAGCATAAAGACTGGACTCTGAAGCAATGGAAAAAGGTCATGTGACCGGATAAGTCCAGATTTACCCTATTCCAGAGCAATGGGAGCATCAGGGTAAAAAAGGAAAAGCATGAAGCGTTGTACCCATCATGCATAGTGGCCAATATACAAGCCTCTGGAGGCAATGTTATTATCTGGGGTTGCTTCGGTTGGTCAGGTCGAGACTCAGCAACATTATGGGGCAATAAAATGAAGTCAGCTGACGACCTGAATGTACCGAATGATCATGTTTTCCCATGAATGGATTTTTTTCTTCCCTGATGGCACGGGCATATTCCAGGACGAGAACGCCAGGATTCATGGGGCTCAAATTGTGAAACAGTGGTTCAGGGAGCATGAGGAATCATTTTCACACATGAATTGACCACCACAGAGTCCTGACCTTAACCCCATTGAAAGTCTTTGGGATGTGCTGGAGAAGACTTTACTGAGTGGTTCGACTCTCCCGTCATCAATACAAGATCTTGGTGAAAAATTAATGCAGTTATGGATGGAAGGTAAATGTTGTGATGATGCATAAGGTTGTCGAAAAAATGCCATGGCAAATACACACTATAATCAGAGCTAAAGGTAGTCCAATGAAATATTAGAGCGTGCGACTTTTTTTGGCCAGGCAGTGTAGATCAACAGTCCTGTTTCGAGTCACTGCTTCATGTTCAAATTATTTTTTGTCCATTAAAAAATTAATTAATGTAGAAATTAGTGTTATATTCCTTCTTGGTCATTCCCATGTAGTTAATTTGATCCAAGATACATTATATGGCCAAAGGTTTGCGGACATGTGACGATAGCACTCATATATGCTTTTTGAACATCCCATTCTTGATTTAGTTCTCCTTTTCTGCTGTAATAACCTTCACTCTTCTGGGAAGGCTTTCCACTAGATTTTGGACTCATTCAGCCCCAAAAGCATTAGAGAGGTCAGGCACTGATGTCAGGCAAGGAGGCCTGTGGAGCAGTCGATGTTCAATGGGGTTGAGCGTCAGGGCTCTGTGCAGACCACTTGAGTTCTTCCACTCCAGTCTTGGCAAACCATGTCTTAATGGACTATATTTTGTGCACAGGGGCATTGTCATGCTGGAACATAGTTCCAGTGAAGGGAACTTGTCATGCTACAGCATTCAAAGACCTCCTATTCAATTGTGTGCTTCTAGCTTTGTAGCACCAGTTTGGGGAAGAACCTACATATGGCTGTGATGGTCAAGTGCCCACAATCTTTTGGCCATATAGTGTATGTGGTTGAACAGTCATGCCAAGTGCTTTTTATTTCTTTTTTCTTCATGTTTGGTCTTCTGCCATTTCCACCCCACGAGCTAGTTCTCCCCTGTCACACCAACTGGGGAGGGCGAAAGCGAGCATAGACGTGCTCGATACACGTGAAGCTCAGCCACTACATCTTTTCAAACTGTTGCTCAAGCTATATCACAGGGAGATGAGCACATTCTGAGGAAATTGCTAACTGCCATCCCACCAATTGTCTAATGTCACTCTGGTTCAGAAAGTAACGCTATCATTCCTACCCAATTTAGCTTTCTTGAATTCCTGGCCACAGATTGCAAAATATTTTCTGTTGCATCACTCAGAGACCAGTTTCCCATTTCTAATTTAATGGGAAGTGATAGCAGTCAATTTTTCATACAAATTGATCATAAAAATGTCCAACTAAAGCATGACTGACCTGTTCAAGGGATAAAATCTTAAAAGACTTAGATTAATTGTCTTCAGGCAGTCCCTCAGCTATTTTTTCCAAAGACATATTGCACTAAGATTTGATTTCGGTAACATAATTGGAAAATAATAGTAAGACCTTCCAGCCACAAGAAAGCTTTATTTGTCTTAATCTGTAACAAGGACTATAGATTGATGCAGTGCAGGTTGTATAGATTGATGCAGTGTTTCTCGGTAGGAGGATTTACTAGTTACTTGTCTCTCCTGACAGATTCAGTGTCCGTCACTCTGTCTCTGCGCTTCTTGAATGTGACTGTGGCAGTTCAGGAGTTCACATTCTATGACTGTTCTCTTGTGCAGCAGCTGTCAGCCACCATGCCGTAAGTTCCTCAATCCTTGTGTTATTACAAATTAAACACCATTCTTAGGTTTTGCGAACCATTTTCATGGTAACACCAACTTAAGGCCCGCTCCCACAATACTGATACAACAATAACTATAAACAAATCGGTCCCCTGCAGTTTATGTGGTTGGTGCTCACACCAGACCGATAACGATACCTGTAGCCCAGGCCTGGGTTTATCCGTATTGCTGAGATTGCTTCTGGAGTGATTTTTCCAGGCCTCATCTCATTATCTGTAGCCGCTTTATCCTGTTCTACAGGGTCGCAGGCAAGCTGGAGCCTATCCCAGCTGACTAC
>JAOBAM010000005.1:32814386-32824632 GCA_025212355.1 Notarius kessleri | reverse complement strand
TTGTTTGACATGTTTTTGACAGCCTTCCCTGGCTGTTTTTGAGCATTGTGTAAACGGAATTATTTTCTAGTACGGGGGAAGAGAATATACCCGTTTTCATAAATACCCGGCTACGTGTAAACGAAGTATTAGTCTAATCAGACCAAAGTGAAATGAAATCTCCAACTGTGGGTCACAATTGCCATTCACAGCACTGAAAGTTTGTGGGTCTGTCTGAGTGTGTCTGACCTGATAATGGTGTGCATACCGCGGACCTGTGGCGTGCTCTCCAACACACAAAGAGTTTGGGGTAGAGGCTGAGCTTGATGGGCAGAGGCCAGCGCCGCCCTGTTACCATGGCCACCAGAGAGAGACAGGAAGTGGTCAGTGGAACGACACAAACTGGGCCACCAACATGTGCAATTACACACATCTACACATCTCTCTCTCTCTCTCTCTCTCTCACACACACACACACACACACACACACACACACATACATACACACGTTAATGGAAATCATGTAGCTCATTACTGAGCAAAGTTAGTTGCTGGAAAATAGTGCAAATGAAGCAGCAAATTAGTCACTTAAGAACAGTCACTAACACCCTTAACAGGGGCTCTTACAACCAAACTAACTGACAAATGTTTCCTGAGTGTCTATACATTATTTGGTTAAAGAAATGCCCTGCCATCAGTTCTTGGCCAGATCACGGCTACACATGTCCAGCATTATTTTCATTTAGAGCAGGTCAGTTTCAGTGACATCATTTAAATTACTGTTTAATTACATATTCCAAGCTAGTCAGTCAAATACTGCACATTGCATTTTGTCTGAGCAAAAGAACCAAACCTATGTTTTCATGAAAAAGTTAATATACATCACACAATTAAATAAAAGGTTAGGTGAATTCAGGTATATTGGGGCAGCAAGTAAATTAGGACAGCATTTATTTTCTGGCCTGATCAAAGTCAAAACTATTGCACCTGACCATCACACCCCTATGTGCCTTCTTGAATATCCCATTCCAAAAGCATGGGAATTCATATGGAGTTTGACCACTGTTTGCTGCTATAACAGCTTCCACTCTTCAAGCAAGGCTTTCTATTAGATTCTGGAATGTAGCCGTGGGAATAAACACTACCAAATTTCAGCTCAGTATGACATATAGTTCCTGAGAAACACTTATTTGAACTTAGCCCCATCCCCTAGTTATGATAATGCCCTATATTTAGAATATGAGCTCAGAATGGTATACTATTCCTGTATATACTCTACGTTTCAGGTTTCATGCAAATACATGCAACCAATCATTGGAGATCATCAAATGCATGCAAAATTTAGGCCACCTCATAAGAATCAATTGACATATGATATCTATATTGTTTACAAATGTCAACATCTTTTTTGATAATTATTGAGTTTCATACCCTGCTGAGTAGTTTATATTTGTGAAGACAGGCCAAACATCTCATGATAGGTTTGGCAAAGTAAGTTTTGCAATATTATACAAATTAGTGTGGATAAAAGTTAAAACGGTCCAAAATGCATTTTTTAAAGAAACAGATCTAGAGATGCAGTATACTAAATTTTAGCTTGATGCAGCTTACAGTTCCTGAGCAAGTTATCGCACCTTAGTTCCTCAAGCCCCCACCCCCACAAGAATGATCAGACACAAAACTTTGTACATGACCTTAGAATCTTGTCTACTATATGCCTTTCAAGTTTCCTGTGAATGCATGCAAGCACTAATGAGTTGCATCTGTTTATGTAATGGACTCCTCCTCATCATAACTATGGCGGTTATACTGTTTGCAAATTTCAAAATGTTTTTGAAAACTTTTAAGGTTCACATTCTTGCAAATAATTTGACACCAATTTTTTGCAGATTGAGCTAAAAACCTAGGACAAGTATGCAAAAGTAGGTACTCCATATTATGCAAATTATCTTAAATTGGAGTGGGCAAGGCTAAATTGTCTAAAAGGAATATTTGTATGCCTTCAGCTACAGAATCAGCATAACAAAGAAGATTTATGGTCAACCATATTTTACAAGAGATACAAGTCTTTTAATGTGCAAAAACACGGAGTGTCCCCCAATGGCCAATTTGCCTTTACAAGTGGGTCCTAACCAGAACCTATCTTTCAAGTGTTGTAAAAATAGTTCAATTTTAAACCTGTAAAATTCCTGCTGAAGACTGATTTGCCAATGTCTGCTATGGTGTTTTTTTTTGTTTGTTTTTTAACTAATTGGATTATCATCATCATATCCACTCACGGATTAGCACACAGATGAAGTATACCTTGATCGGACTTGTGGTTCCTGAGAAACAGTTATCTGACCTTAGCTCCACCCCCCTACGTATAACCATGTCTGTCAGTGTTCCAATTCGTCACAGAAGTCCTGAGTGGGGTTGAGGTCAGGGCTCTGTGCAGGCCAGCAGATTTCTTCTGCACCAACCATACTACACCATTTCTTTACTGACCTTGCATTGTGCACAGGGGCACTGTTACAGGTTTGGGCTAGACCCCTTGGTTCCAGTTAAGGGAAATTTTAACGTAAAGGTATACACAAGCATTTAAGACAATTATGTGCTTCCAACATTGTGGCAACAGTGTGGGGAAGACCCAAAAATGGGTGTGATGGTCAGATGTCCACATACTTCATACAGTGCATGTTACTTAGCCCTTGCAGCGGAAGTGCCTAGTAGAAATAACATGAATTAATTCATGTGATATATAAGGTAGGTGTTGGTAAGCATCAAACAGGAATGTGATCCCAAAAATCCTGTGGTAGGAAAAATGTCATATGGTTTGGCTAGTTTTTTTTTTTTTTTTGTAAAGCTATAAAATTGTCAGTTCATCCAACAGAAACAATGTTTAAAAAGACATTTCTTTCTACATCTTATTTTCCAAGAGATACACTTGTTTTTGTGTGCAAAAATATGAATAGCACCTCCACTGACCAATTTGAGTGAGACTGCACCAGTTATTAGTGAGTCAGTACCTGAATCTACCATTAAAGTTTCTTGATGATAATCCAAATGTTAATTCTGCCAAACATCTGCTGAAAGCTGATTGGTCAATGGTGGCCATGTTTTATCATAAAAAAAATGCACCAATATTAGAACAGTACAGATGTACCACACCAAATATCAGCTTCATTGGCTTTATGGCTCTGCAGAAACAGCTAGTTGACCTCAGCTCTGTCGCCCATGTATGATCATGCATCAAACTTTGGCTATCACCTCAGAATCTCCTCTTGTATGTGACTTTCAAGTTTCATGCAAATCCATGCAAGCACTCATAAGTTACAACTGTTTGGGTAAATAAGGCTCCATCTCACTAATATTGATTGACGTGGTGGCCATATTGTTTACAAATGTCAATACGTTTTGATAAGTACAATCACCAGCCACTTTATTAGGTACACCCATACACCTGCTGTTTTATGCAGTTATCTAATCAGCCAATCCCTTGACAGCAGCGCAAATGCATAAAATCATGCAAAGACAAATCAAAAGCGTCAGTTAATATTCACTTTAAAAATTGGAATGGGAAAAATTGTGATCTCTGTGACTTTCATTGTGGCATGGGTGTTGGTGCCAAATGGACTGGTTTGAGTATTTCAGAAACTGCTGATCTCCTGGGGTTTTCACACAACAATCTCTAGAGTTTATACAGAATGGTTTGAAAAAAACAAAACACACACAAAAAAAATTGAATGAGCAACAACAGTTCTGTAGGTTGAAGCATCCTGTTGTTAAGAGAGGTCGGAGGAAAATGGCCAGATTGGTTTGAGCCGCCAGGAAGGATATAGTAACTCATATAATCACTTTTTTACAACTGTGGTGAGCAGAAATGCATCTTCTGCAACAGGCGAGACCATATTGGGTTCCACTCCTGCCAGCCAAGAACAGGAATCTTAGACTCAGGAACGAGTTCCTATTAAAGTGGCCAATGAGTGCAGATTTATTTACACTCTGTTGGGTAGGCTGACACCAAATTTGTGAAGATAGGTCAAAGATCCTAGGAGAAAGTTCTCAAAATTAGGCTTTGCATATTATGCAAATTAGCTAAAAATTTAAATTTATTCCACATATTTATGATGCGTGTGTACTACTGTAACAAAATAAGAAAATTTTATTTCAAGTAATATGCATATATTTATAATTTAATAATTTTTTAAGATGTCTCAAATTACTAAACATGGGTTGGTAATTTGGGACAGCATGGCTCAGACTAACTGGGACAGTCTTAAAACAATAAATCGAAGAGAGAGGAAAAGGGATGGGATGTTACTTACCTTTCAGCAGTGGGCTTCTACTGTGATTATTACTGAATATGTTCATAGTGAATTTGAGAAAACATTGGTTATGAGTGGAAAATGTTGAAGATTTTCTACACTCTGTTGCCATTGTTATTGAATTACAGAATGTTACTTAGGCCAACATCTTAAATGTGTAGTCAATGCGACTTTGTTTATTGTTCATGCAATATTATAACATCTTGAATCTGGAAAAAGATTTTTTAAAAATCCTGTTACCAAAATGTAATTTATTGATGCCATTAATAAGTTACTCATGTCTAATATATAAAACCAATATACAATAAATAATCGTTTAACGATGTAATTGTGGATGAAAGTAAATACCTAAACAAATGAATGTGTCCCGAGTCACCATGCTATAGCAAATTATCAAACGTGATTAAAATACTGCTTTCAGTCTTGACAAATGTGTAAGCTATGTTTCTTCAAATTATGAGAAACGTTTGATCTTCATATGTATATAGTTAACACCTTGAGAATTTTAGAGATTTATCATGCGTTAGGGTATTTGTTTTATTAATGCCAATTAAGCTTAGCGAATGTGGAAATTCAGTGTGTCCCAGTATATCTGAATTCATCCTATTTTATGTTATATGCAACTAACTGTTTAAGAAATCACACATCCAGTTATATACAACTTGTAGCATTTGACATGACCACATCAAAATCACACTTCTGGCTGCAGGTATGCTCTCACTACAATAATTAAAAGCAAGCAATGGTAAATAAAAAATAAGATGCAAATCTCACATATCCCAGCGGAGTTTCCTCTATGGATGGAGAACAAACAAACAAAACAAAAACAGAAATGACAAAACAAGTAGAGAGAGAAAAGAAAAGATAGACATCACAAATTATTCAAACGGTGATATAGGGATGAGAGAAATTTGCGAGAGGAGTCAGAAGTGTGACTTGTATGCTTTGCACTTGATCAACAAGATCTGGCAGACAATGATTAGAACTGATCCCCAATTTTCAACGCCTTTTGCATGTTTTCTGTTGTAAGCTCTGTGGTGGGTGTTCTTTAAATAATGTATCTGTACTGTCTATGATGTCTGCTGGTGCTGTCACTCTCTTACTCACTCTGTTACTGGTAAGAGTGCAGCAATGCAAAAGCCAGATACATCCTGTGTCATAAGAAAGAAGAGCTGTACTTCCTCTCTATCTCTCTGTTAGTATGCCAAATGGAAAAACTCAAGCCTTTGTAGTAGACACTGGAAACATTTCTGTGGGCAAGACCTTTAACTATAGGTAAAGACAAGCGAGACTAAAATGGAGCGAGAGATAGGTGATATTAAGACAAAAAGGGTGGGAGGGGTCAAGCGTAGGAAGACAGTTGTTTATTTTAGACACAGAATGCAGAAGGAGTGTCTCTTTCAGAACTATAAAGCACAGAAAGGGACTTGCATCTCCACTGAACTTGCTTCTGACTGCTGCACACCTCGGCCAAAACAATGAATATTGAAAGAGTCAAAGTTATTTATACTGATATAGATAGCAAAAATGTATTCGTCTAAGTAGGTAAGAGATTTATATAAACAGACAGTACCCTCTCTTGGTTCAGGAGTGTAGATGCAGCATTCTCAGGAGCAAGTGAGCAGATACAGATTGCTAATAAACGTGGGCAGAAGTTTCCCCTTAATGCAGGTCTGAAGCCAGTGTTGTTTATGTTTAGAATACTAATTTCATGCTTTACATATGTTGAACATTCTAGAGACTTTATATTTATATTCATTTAACTTGCAAATAAGTATCTAATTCGAATACCCAATACCTATTAAACATAGGATTGGTCAATAATAGGTCAAAATCACACCAATTATACATATACAAGCCTGTATATAATAATAAATATATAAATCCTGAAAATATAGAAATCTTTGAATCACAATTACTTCTCTTTAGTAACAATATTTGTCTTAAGTGGTAGATAAATAAAATACACCAATGAAGTCAATGAAAGTCAAGAAAATCAGCTGTGTTACAAGGCAAACGGCTAATACTAAAAAAAAAAAAAACAGATTCTGCAGTCATTTACATGTATTTAACAGTGAAATTAAAAAAGTGCTTGTAATTAAAATATTGTTTGTAGTCCTATCTTCATCTACGCCCTCAATATAAGGCAAATACTTATATTAAAAAAAATACATGATTCCTTATTCTGATTGATAATTACTGAAAATCAGATATGTTAAATGATTAGTGAAAACCTTCGCTTTAGTATTTAAATGATGAAAGGTTTAATATGAAAGGTTTTGTTGCCACTGCTTATAATGATATAGAAGTCAGGTAACTTTTAAAAATCTCAAAGTGCATAACAACTGCTTTTACATTTTGGTTAAAAAGTGTTTTTAAATATACAAGCTGATTTCAGAGCAGCACAACTGGGGTACCTTTGCCTACTGAGGCAGGTTGTGTGAAAGTGACGTTTGGTGCTACTCTACCTGACACTGAGCTCGCGCTGCATTCCCGCCAAGGGAAAGAGG
This sequence comes from Notarius kessleri, assembly GCA_025212355.1. NCBI lineage: Eukaryota > Metazoa > Chordata > Actinopteri > Siluriformes > Ariidae > Notarius > Notarius kessleri. The sequence goes on along the minus strand of JAOBAM010000005.1, from coordinate 32,817,836 downwards.
CATACAGGGAGGGATAAAGAGATGGAGGGGGAGATCAGAGGGAATATATGGAGAGAGAGAGAGAGAGAGAGGTCGAGTGCAGTGAGCGGGCAAAGCCAACACAGTGTCAAAAAAAATCCCACAACACATCCCAATAATTATCATTATGCCTATACATCAACTTACTTTGTTGTTAATGCTATTAGATTCCAAATGCACCTAGTTACGATAACTTTACTTGGTTTAAAAAAATATATATATATATTATATATATTCCTGACTGTTGCATCACTGCATGGCAAAAGCATTATCTGTTTGATCATACATTCTCCTCAACAATATGGAAGTGAAATATTGCACTACAATGAGCATACTGATTAACTGTACTTACAGTCGCCTCTCAATGTATTGAAACAAGGTCAATTCTTTTGTTCTGGCTATACACCGAAAACACTTGTGTCTGAGATCAAAGCATGAACGAGATGATAAATGATAGATAATAAATCAGAATTTCAGCTTTCATTCCCTGATATTTACATCTAGGTGTGTTAATTTAGAACATGGCATATTTTGTTTTAACCTACCCATTTTCAAGTGATCAAAAATACTGGAACATGACTACTGACAAGTATTTCTTGTTGCCAAGGTGTGCCCTGTTAGACCGACTGTCGAAACAATTACAAGGCTTAGACAAGATAAGGCTCTTGGCATGAGCCTTGCGTTTCGCCTGTGAAGACTGCATTTGTTGTTAAAAACATCAAACTTGTTTTGAACTTCTTGCAAAACATGAAGACCAGATAAATGTCTATGGGAGAAAAGCAAGTCATTTTATAGATGAGAAAAGAGGGAAAATTGATTAGAGCCACTGCACAAACATTAGGCATGGCCAAAACAACAATTTGAAAAATGTCCAGAAAAAGAGAAAAACCACTGGAACAGGTCGGCGAAGGAAAACAGCAGCAACTGATAAACACTGTGACAGCTGTGAAGAACCCCCCCAAAAAAACTGCCCGTGATATCACCACAGGCCAGGGGTGAAGGTATCGCAATCCACCATTTGAGGGAGACATTGAGAGCAGAAATATAGAGGCCATACCACAAGATGCAAACCACTCATAAGCATTAAGAATTGGAAGGCCAGCTTGGAATTCACAAATAAATAGAGATAAGCCGCAAGAAGTCTGGGACCAAGATTAAGCTCTACTAACGTTATGGAGAAGCCAAAGTTTGGAGAAAATAAGATCTGCTCATAATCCAAAACATACCTATTGAGCTTACTGATCAGACACATTGCAGGTAATGTCATGGCTTGGGTTTGCATGGCTGCTTCGAGATGGGGCTCACTAATTTTTACTGATGTAACTCATAAATGGTAGAAGCAGAATGAATTCAGAAGTCAACAGACACATTCATTCTGCCAATTTACAGAGACAGATGCACCCAGTCTAATTGAGAGGAACATCATCATGCAGCAAGACAATGACCCAAAACACACTGCCAAAACAACAAAGGACTTCATCAGGGGAAAAAAAAGTGGAAGGTTTTAGACTGGCCAAGTCTATCACCAGCTCATAAACCAATTGAGCATGATAAAATTATTGCAAGCTTGATAAAGTTATTGCAAGCAAGGGATACGCTAACAAATATTATGTGTGATTTACATTAAAATGATCTGTTCCAATACTTTTGCTTCCCAAACAATTGGGTGGTTTGCCACCAAAGGTGCCACGTTCTAAGTTGTTTAACATATGTAGATGTAAATATCTGGAAATAAAAGCTGCACATTCATCTTTTGATCCCAAACTCAAATGTCTTCAGGGCATTACAAAAACAAAAGAATTGGCCTTGTTGTTTCAATACCTTCGTAGGGGACTGTATACAACAACAATTACTAAAAACATCTGGGGCTCATTGAACAGTTTGTGACGAGTATAAAAATTAGGTAAATCATATGCTGTGGTTTTTTTTTTTGTTTGTTTTTTTAACCCAGATAAACACCTACAGAACATTTCCTTACAATGTGTTAGGGCTGATTTATACTTTGCACCTGGGCATTGTTCAAGAATTGCTCACTTAAGGGTGTGTCAGACCTGCACATAACACGAGCATGTCCACTAAGGGGCAGTGTTACATGAACCACGCCAGAATTTACAGAAAACAGACAGCAAGAAACAGAAAACCTCTCAGAATCCAGAGAGCTTGCTGTTTCACTGTAGAAATAATAAGTAAAAGGCAGCACATGCATAACTTTGTTTTGTAAAGTGCTCTGTTGCTTCTGCTGGGTTTTTTTTTTTGGGGGGGGGGATGTCCCCAAAAACAGTTTTTTGACTTTCACAAATTTTGTTCAATAATAACTTCATATGGAAGATAGAATCCAGTTTCACAATTTGGAAGACAGCTTCATGGAACCAAAATGAGCAACACTTGTTTCTCGACGACTTTTGTTTTGCTCGTGGGAAAACAAGCAGACCCATAAAACCACACTCTGTCAAGATGCAAATACACGTTAACACAGAAGTAAATCGGAGAATGGCTTTCAGAAGAACGGCGTTTTATTCCTCCTGTACAGTTTGAGAGACTTGTAGGGTCTGTAACCAAGGTGCACTGATACTGTTCTGGCGCCTTATTGTGGCCCAACACCTTACTAAGACCAAGGATAAAGTCACAGTGAAAAATTCAAGCGATTAACATCTTTAGGAAATTAATGCTCGTAAAATGTAGAGGCAAATACTTATACTTGAATGTAGAACTAGAAATTTTCACAACTTAATAATATTAAACAAAATACGACAGGGCAGCACGGTGGTTCAGTGGGTAGCGCTGGCCCCACAAGGATCCAAGGCCCTCGGTTCAAGCCTAAGTTTCAGTTACTGACCGGGATAGGCTGCAGATTCTGACCCTCACCAGTATATAGAGTGTTTACTGAAGAGATGATGATAAAATACAGACACAATGATATTTAGTGCAATATACAATGTGATTAAGACAGACATGCTGACATACACTTTTCAATTTGCATTATTAACTCCAGTGAACTTTGTGAGGAAAAAGCTGACCAGATGACTGCAACAGCTGACTAACTGACTGCAATATAATAGCAATTTGACTTGCCTCTTCCAGCTGACTGTGCACATGCTGAACAATCAGATCAATAGCCACCATGTTCCCACCCCCTATAAAGAGACAAGACACAATCAGTGTGACAGTGATATAGTGGTGTGTTTACGTGAGAATTAGAGCTTATTGTTATGTTTGGTATGTATCCAATGGGATCTACATAATCCAAGTTATATGGCAAGTTATAAATGTTATGAAAGTGTAGACTGTTGGACAGGTTTTAGTAATGTATCTTATCTTATAGTAGTGCTTGAAAGTTTGTGAACCCTTTAGAATTTGTTTCTGCATAAATATGACCTAAAACAACATCAGATTTTCAAACAAGTCCTAAAAGTAGATAAAGAGAACCCAGTT
>JAOBAM010000005.1:32740163-32751746 GCA_025212355.1 Notarius kessleri | reverse complement strand
ATTTTCAATGCAATATAGGGTTTCCATGATTTGCAAATTATCACATTCTGATTTTACTGATGTTTTACAGAGTGTCCTAACTTTTTTGGAATCAGGCATCATTCTTAATACTTGGAAGCTTCAAATATTTTAATTACTGCCTGAAGTCTGGAACCAATGGACATCACCAAATACTAAATTTCTTCCCTTGAGATGCTTTGCCAGGCCTTTATTGCAACCACTTTCAGTTGCTGCTTCTTTGTGAGTCTTTCTGCCTTCAGTTTAATCTTCAGTAAGTGAAAAGCATGTTCAACTGGGACTTGGACATTTAAAATCTATCTAATTATTGGCCATTCCATATCTGTGCATTAAGAAGCTCCTAGATTGCTTTTTCAGTATGTTTGAGTTATTATCCATCTGTACTGTGAAGCGCCGTCCTATCTGTTTTGCAGCATTTGACTGAATCTGAGCAGAAACTATAGCTCTACATACTTCAGAATTCATCCTGCTACTTCCATCAGCAGTCACATAATCAATAATCACCAGTGATACAGTTCCACTGGCAGCCATACATGAACATATCCACCATGTTTGACAGGTCATGTGGTATTCTGTGGATCATGAGCCCTTCCTTTCCTTCTCCACACTCTTCTCTTCAAGTTATTCTGGTACAAGTTAATTTTGGTTTCATCTGTCCAGAGAATCTTGTTCCAGAACTGGGCAGACTTTCTAGCAAAGGCTAATCTGGCCTTTCTTTTCTTGAGTGTTACCAGTGCTTTGCATCTTGAGGTACTGGAGTGTTACCAGTGGTTTGCATCTGTATTTACATTCATGAAGGCATCTCTTGATTGTGGACTTTGACAATGACAGGCCTACATCCTTGAGTGTTCTTGACTTGGCTAGTTGTTATGAAGGGCTTTTCTTCACCAAGAAAATAATTCTATGGTAATCCACTTTAGTTGTCTTCTGTGGTCTTCCAGGCCTTTTTGTGTTGCTGAGCTTGCCAGTACATTGCTTCTTTGTAAGAATGTACCAAATTGTTGAGTTGGCCACTCCTAAAGTTAGGAGTGCGATCTCTCTGATTGGTCTGTGTGGCAGCGGAGGCATGATCAAGCATCGGCTGTGGCTGGCGAGGAGTCAGGTAGGACCAGCGGGTAACATGTAAGGAGTCTCACCTGTGTCTGATTACTGATATTTTATTTATGTTTGTCTCTTGTGTTCTTGCAGAAAAGCCAGTAACCAGAGAGAGAGAGAGAGAGAAGCAAGTCAACGCCGTGTGCGTGTGTGTGTGTGTGTACCCAGTTTAAGTCACTGAAAAAGCAAACATAAGCAATAAATAAACACACCTTATGTTGTGTCAAGCCTGATTCCCAGTCACTCGTTTCCCACGAGCATCAAAAGTGTTACAGTCTGTTTTGTTTTTTCAGCCTAATGATGGCCTCCTTCACTTGCATCAACACCTCTTTGGACCACATACTGAGAGTTCCTACGAACAACTGCCAAATGCAAATTCAACATGGAATCAACTCTAGACTTTTAACACTGCAACCCTGCTATAACAAGCTATTTTACTACGAACTTTCGCATATGATGAACTAAGTTTGTGTCCCCCGCCTTTAATGACAATGAACCAGAGTCTTCAAATTAAAAAAAAACCAAAACAAAAAAACATTGCTGTGTAACATCTGTGCACGCTGCATGCTCCAAGCACCATAAAGACTAATTACAGTACTATGTACCTGTTCTGGATTAGAGTGCAATCACAGCACATGCTTATAAGGACTCTCTAAACACACAGACTTGGAGAAATATGCATTCTGTACCTAGCGTCTCACTTTACCAAGCCTTGTATTGGTGTATTGCCTTTCTGGTTTTGACTTTGTTTTGTGTATTTGGACTCTGCCTTTCATCTTTGCCTCCGCCATTCTGTTTGTGCCTCGCTTGACGTTTGCCCGTTTCATGACCCTGCCTTTGTATTATGTTTTTTAACTGTTTGCCTGCCTGCTTATAAATAAACACTCTTCCTGCAATTATATCCATCATTCACCTGCTTACATGACACACTGAGCCATGCGTTCCTGTTCCTACCAGACACAAACAATAAGTCATCAAGTAAGTAAACAAAGGCTTAACTAGCCTAGCTTAGGTGTTAATCACTAACAGTTATCAAGAACAGTGATCAAAGGATCGATAAAAGAATGAAATGACTGCTGATACCGCTAAACCTAGTTAAATTGTACCAGCGGTCTTTTTGCACCCTCCCGCCCAGCCCTACAGCACAACATAAATGACATCATTGATATTTTGCAACACATGAATGAACTGAATGGTGAAGATTTAGAAAATATAGCGAGTCAGTGGATGGACATTGACAACGATACACTGGTAACCTCAGTCATTTCTATAACAGACGAAGAAATCATCACCTCCGTTCATGATCCTTTAACTCAATCCATGAACTATGATAGTGACTCGGAAGGAGAAATTTGTGAGAAGGAGAATGTGGCAAAAATTTTACATATAATGTGAGTGTTTGGTGTGACAAGTGGGTCAATTTCAGTACCATGAACTTTTCGGTATAACAAACTATTTGGATGCCCCCCCCAGGAGTTTGTTATAGTAGGGTTTCAGTGTACCACCTTATTTCGTTATGAAATAATGAGGAAACAGGCTATAACTGGGCATGAAACTTCTTATTAGTCAATTGCCCAATTACTTTTGATCATATGAAAATGGAGGGACTATGTAAAAATGGCTGTAATTTGTAAATGGGTAGTGCATTATTTTTGTTATATGCCTTGAAGTAAAGTTGAAATTGTACACTTCAAATCACATCTTGATTGCTTCATTTCAAATCCACTGTGGTGGTGTAGAGGCAAAATTATGAAAATTCTGTCACTGTCACGCACCTGACTGTATGGTCAGTGTTTTTTATTTCTATAAAAGAGTGAATCGGTTTGTTAGGGTATACTACTTACACTATTGGGACAACAGATGAAACCTTTCTCCTTGACTTCATTTTTCCAAGTATCCAAGGTTTCTGGATTATAGGTGGGAAGGCCTGGTCGTGTGTAATTCAGCTAAAAGACAAAAAGAGAGAACAATGGCAAGATCCTGGAGAAATTAGCTGATGACACTAAAGTGGCAATAGTGGTTCTACTTCCTTTTATTCAGACCATTTCCTCAGAGCTAGGGGCACCTTTCATACGAAAAGCAGTTCAAAGTGCTTTACAAAATGACAATTATATAAAGCAGTAAATGGTATAAATGGTATAATGGTATGAAGAATAAATGGTACTGGATATAAAATTTAATACAAAAAAAGCTTTGATCGAACATTAAAAGATACAACTGTAGCAGTGGGAGAATGGTCGAGTGTTAGCTGTGAGAGGAGGTGGGTTGAACCAGCAGGTAATGCATGTGGATTCTTACCTGTATCTTATTATCGCTACCTTACTTATGTGTTTTTCTTTGCTTTCAGTGACCACAGAGAGAGAGAGAGAGAGAGAGAGAGAGAGAGAGACACACACAAGTGGTGGAGTTTGCAAAGCATGCACACACATACACACACACCCATGTATGGAGTGTAATCTTAAACTTGAATGAGGCAAAAGCCATGAGATAGTGCATTTCAGTTCGTTAGGGTTTTTTTAGTTGAGTTTTTGAAAGTGCATGGAAAAATGCTGGTGAGAAATAAAAGTGAATCCAGAGCTCTGCTGAAATTCCGAGTGCTTCCCAAGTCTTCCTCCACAACTATACACAACTGGTTCTACAGTGGTGCTACAGTAAAATCCCCAGATCAAGAAAGACTCAGACACTGCCATGGAAGCCTCCCTTCTTGGTGACATCAGAAAGTCCCTCACCAGCCTCCACCAAACCAAACACCAAGCTAAACCTGAGCAATGAGTAACAGCGGTGCTTTGCAACCCTCTCTCAGGAGCAGGCCAAGAGCTGGCAGGCACTCCAGAAACTGATGCAGCACACCACGTCTCCACTGCAGAAAATGATATCTTAGCAAGTGAAAATATCTTGAAAATAGTTGAAACGATCTAGCATTTCCTATTAGAAGAATATAAGACACTAATTTTGATATTATTAAAACTAGTTCTAGATTGCAACCAACTTATTCTAAGATGTCTTATCAAGTAAAAATATCTGTCTGTGCAGCAAGATAATTTCACTAATATTAAGTAATTTTTTTTCCTCAAATTCAGTTTTCAATTTTTCGCAGTGTCCAAATATGTCCACTGCCACAGTCCCACATGTGACACTTAACAAGATGGCCCACATGTGTCCCACATATGACACTTAACTGATGATCCAGAGGCCTTCATGGAACTTGTCAAGCATGTGGCAGCTGCAAGGGATTGGTCAGAGAATGAATGAGCTCTCCAACCCACCCACCTCCCTTGCTATCAAGGGAAGCCTAGCTTGCTGTCCAGCAGCTGCTGCTCTCAAGAATACAGCTAGAGTATCTGAGGGCCAAAAAGGTGGTCTTGCAACAGGTTGGTATCCCAATGCTTCCAGTCACTGCATCTCACTGATGTCAGCTGCCCCTTTGTCTATGTGCAGCAACTGTGAAAGACTCTTGTCATTGGTGGTTGCTGGTGGAGGAGCAGGATGCAAAACAGGAGCAAGACACAGAGTTGGTGGTATGGGTGCATCATCACTTGATTTCCAACAGAAACAGTAGAGCGGATCTAGTGCCACCAGCCTATGTTTCAGGATGAAGCTATTCAGTTGGTGGAGGATCATCTACTGGTGGTTCCTGGTCTGGGCATCTTTGTTTTTTCCCTCACTCTCTCTCTCCTCTTGATTCTCTTTCCCTGGTTCTGGATCCCCAGAACTGAGCTGCCAGGGTCCTGAAACTGACAACCCATACCTGGTTTTCACTCTGCTTTTCCTCCCCCCCTTTCATCTGCTTCTCTCATGTCTCCCCATGCTCCATCTCTCTATCCACAGGGATATCATATGCCCACCAGTACTGGAGCAAAGCCCGGACAAGTTTGTTGGTGCTGTGGGGAATCTGGGCATTTCCGGGAACAGTATTCCCTCATGGAGGTGGGAACCCTGATCCAGATCCTTGACATGCCTCAGGCCTCCCTAATTGAGCAGGAACTTGCCACATACCAGTGAGTATCCAAGGAAGTACACAACAGGCCTTGGTGGACTTGGGTTGTATGAATGAGACTTTATTTTCAGAAGGTTAATAACCAGTTTAGCTCACGCTAATCTTACACTGGGCCTTCAATCTATCTGGGGTTAGGACTGGCACTAAGTATGCATTGTCTTGTACAACCCTAGTGGCTTGGTTTTTTACCTAATCTGCATGTATTTGAAATGTGGGGAAAACCAAAGCACCTGGAGGAATCCCACACAGACACAGGGAGAACATGCAAACTCCACACAGGAAGTCCCCCATTGGCCATGGGGTTCGAAAACCACTGTGCCATAATCAGATCTCAGTCCACCAAAGCCTGAGTCAAAGCTAGGCATTGGGCAATGCACAATTGGTGAAGGTGAGTTATGAATATCTCCATGTGCACACATTTGTTGATGCCTATATTAATACATTTTAAGAAGAAGCCTTTATTTGTCACATATACATTATAGTACAGTGAAATGCTTTTCTTTGCATATCCCAGCTTGTTAGGAAGTTGTGGTCAGAGCACAGGGTCAGCCACGATAGCAGAGTAGGTTAAGGGCCCAACAATGAGAACCCCTGGAGCAGAGAACCCCTGATGCAGAGAAGGTTACGGGCCTTGATCAATGACCCAACAGTTACAGCTTGGCAGTGCTGGGGCTGGAACCCTTGATCTTCTGAAGAGCCACCACTGCCCATACAAAATGTTTTCAATTAAAAAAAAGTTTACTAAAAGATTTTCACTATGCCAAACACATAATGTGAAGGTGGTGGTTAGTCCCAGCCTCAGCCATCCACTCATTCTGGGGACAAATTTGCCAGTGAAGGTATCTCTGTTTGAGGAGTGTGGACATGGATGGGATATTTACTTGGGACAGAATGTCCCTGTTTGGCACCCTGTCTTTCCAAGAGATGCAGAATATTCAGTGAAGGCAATGCATATGAAAGGCATGAAGTCTCCTTTCCTGGTTAGCCACAATGGATTGAGTACAACTTCAGACCGTCTGTGGGACTACAACTTCATGTGCATCTTCTTCGGAATACACAAGTCCTAGAGGGATTGGCAGTCAAGGTTAAAGAGCTCCCTCTGCCCTGCTATTCCTGACTTGTGTGACATCATCTGGAAGGATGCGTCAGTCCCTTATTGAGGTGATGATGTTTTTCAGTATGTTAAATCTACAGCTCTGCAGAATCTGTACACAGATCTATAGAAATCTTTGAATCGCTTTTATTCCAGTCCCTCACCTGAGACCACTTTACCTAGGAAGACCCTAACAGGAGCTGTTGGCCCGACAACACAGCTCTCAGGATCACAGAAGCACACAAACCCCTCCACCAGATAAAATGGTGATTCTTGGAGGGGTGGGAAAAGTCTACACACATCTGTTAAAATTTCAGGTTTTTGTGATGTAAAAAAAGAAACCAAGATAAATCATGTCAGATGTTTATCCTTTAATATGCTATAGCAACCAACAAAATTCAAGTGAAAAACAGAATAAAAAAAGAAAAAAATTACAATAACCTGATTGCACAAGTGTTTGCACTGTTTTATAATGAGGTATGTACCTATGCTTAGAATTAAACAATCACATTCAAACTCATGTTCAAAAGAAATGACCATACACTTCATCAAATAAGTGATTTTGATTAACCCCAAAAAAGATCAGCTGTTGTATTTTCTTCTTGGTTTCATCTTACTGCTGAAGCTTTGGTCTGCAAAAAGCTTACAAAGCATGTACATCTCATTGTTCAAAAGATATTTATCAGGACAGGGGTACGAAAGATTTTCCAAAACATAAGCTGTACCATTGAACACCCTGAATACCAACAATAACAAGTGCAGAAAATAGAGCACCACAGTGACATGAGAACAGAAATGGACATCCCTCCAAAATTGACAAAAGGACAAGATGAAAACTTATCAGGGAGGCTACCAAAAGACCGACAGTTGCAAGAGTTGCAAGAAAATCTGGCAAGTACAAGTACAATCTTTTGTATTGTTCACATTTCTGGGCTAAAAGTAGGGTGGCTAGATGGAAACCCTTTCTCATGAAAAAAAATAAAAAATTCAAGTCCACCTTTTGTTGTGGTTAATAATCAGAAAATCATGCTTTGATAAGCCCAGAAGGGAGCCCTCTTAAAAGGTAGACCTTTTTGGGCATGAAAGATAGATGTGGTGTTGTACATTTTGGGCATGATGCCCACAGTTAGGAACACAAAGGTGATTATAGATTATACAAAGGATATTCTACATGACCTTTTTTAATGGTAACCATGCTGTTATGAGTCATATTGCAGTTGCAGAATAAATGTGAACATTCAGTCAGTGTCCGAGTTATAATTGTTATACAAGTAACATGAACTGGCTAAAGGTATAACAAAAACTGGTGACAAGGACATCTGAACTGATGCATGTTGTCCATGATGGAGAAGTGACTTTTCCCCCAGCTTTCCCCACAGATGCCTCGCACTGGTACAGGTGGTTGTAAAAGTGTGTTGAGTGGATGTCGTGTGCTCAAGGTGGATGTCGTGGCACAGCTAGTTAAGCGGAGAGGAGCAAAGCAATGGGCAATTGAAAATTACTGCTATAAAATGCCCTGTACCGTTGGGATCACCAACATGGTGATATGGCTTGTGTGTTTCAGTAACCCCAAGAGCTATGTCGGCTGTAGTCTTAAGGCTCCTAGCAGGGACACCCATGCCAAACAGGTCGAATGGTAGAGACCAGACAAAGAGTGATAACCTGGTTCTGGTCCTCCAGGTTGGGGGTCGGGCAGAGGGCTGATAACCAGCTTCTGAAAAAAAAAAAACATTACAGAAACCAGAAGCAGAGGAAACCCATTGAATCTCAGGGACACAGTGGCCACTCATCCTAACAACAGAGAGCCCATGATGCAGGAGGGCCAAAACCAGCAGGACACCTTCAGACCGAATAGGCCACTTCTCCACCCAAAGAACATCACCAAGATTGGAAACTGGAATGTAAGAACACTGTACCAAAGCGGCAATATTGCACAAGCAGCAAGAGAGATGGTTCAGAGAGACATAGATATAATAGGCATCAGTGAGACTCATTAGACTGGACAAGGGAAACTACAGCTCCCAGGGGGCAAGACAATAATCTTCTCAAGAAGAGAAGATGACATTCACAGAGAAGGGGTAGGTATACTGATGTCAAAGAGCACAGCAAGAGCCCTGATGGATTGGAGCCCAATCAATGAAAGGATAATTCAAGTAAGGTTTTAGTCTAAGCACATTAAAGTGACGATAGTGCACATTTCCGCACCCACGGAAGATGCTGACGAACAAGTGAAGGACACGTTCTACACAAGACTGCAGGACGTGCTGGATAGAGGCAACACACATGACATGCTGATAGTTACCGGAGACATGAACGTGAAGGTTGGCGATGACAACAAGAACTATGAAAAGTGATGGGCAAACATGGCTTGGGATGATGTACTGATAATGGTGAAAGGCTGTGTGTAATGAGTGACATAAATTAATTAGTGATAACCAGAACACTATTCCCACACAAAACAATACACAAGGCAATGTGGATATCATCTGATGGGACAACCAAAAACCAGATAGTTCATGCCCTCGTTAGCAAAGAATTCAGGAATTCAGTTAAAGACACCCGAGTATTTAGGTCAGCTCATATCGGAAGTGATCATTACCTCATGTGTATGAAAGTCAAACTAAGGCTAAGAAACCAACCGAAGGAGAAAGACAACAATGACAGTAAGGTATGATACTGTGAAGCTGAAAGATGAATACACCAGAAAGGCTTTTACCATCACCCTGAAGAACAGGTACCAGACGCTGGAAGAGGAAGGACAAGAACAAGCTGAAGGAGAAGATATAGCATGAGACTTTAATGTGATGGAAAAGGCATATGCAGAGGCAGTGGAGACAGTGCTTGGCAGACCCCAGAAAAAGAAGAAACCATGGATCAGTGACCTATCCTGGAGGCTTATAGAAGAGGGGGAGGAGATCAACAAGAAGATATTAGGAACTCGCTCAGAAAGGGTAAAGAGACAGAGACAGCTTAGAAAGAAGTATGGCAACAAGAAGAGAGAAGTGAAGATGAGCATAAGGTCAGATAAAAGGAAATGGATGGATGAGATTGCAAACGAGGTGGAGGAAGCTGCAAGGAACCAACACTGTACGGGCTAACAAAGACGATGCAATGAGAGACCGAGGAGGAGCGTTGCTGCTCTGGATAAGGATGGGAACCTTCTAAGCAGTAAGGAAGAAGTACAGGCAAGATGAACTGAGCATTTCAAGGAAATTCTTAATAGAGAGGAGCCAGCAAATCCAGTAACTATCAACGAGGAGAACGGTTTTGAATTCACTGACATGACTGAAGAGATTGCAACTAATGAACCAACAATAGGAGAAGTAAAAGCAGCAATAGGAAGATTGAAAAACAGAAAATCGCCAGGGATTGACTCTATTACAGCCAAGTTGTTGAAAGCAGGCGTAGAATTCTCTGCAAAGAAAATCCACCAGTTAATGAAGAAAGTATGGAGGCATGAGAAGATTCTGGCCAAGTGGTAGCAGGGACTGATCATCAAACTAGCAAAGAAAGGAAATCTCAAGGAACGCAAGAACTCTAGAGGAATAACTCTCCTCTCCATTGTAGGTAAAATACTTGTCAGGATAATCATCAGCTGAGTGCGAAACGGAGTGGACAAGAGGTTGAGAAAGGAGCAAGCAGGTTATAGAAGAGGAAGAGGAACAACAGATCAAGTTTTTGTATTACGAAACATTATTGAGCAAGTGAACAAGTGGCAAACGATGCTATATCTAGGCTTCATAGACTTTGAGGAAGTATTTGATTCGATCCATCATGACAGTCTGTGGATAATCATGAGGAAATATGGGATACCAGAGAAAATTGTGAGGATGGTCAAATTATTCTACAATGGCTTCCAGTGTGCAGTCGAAGATCAAGGAGAAACATGAGTGGTTTGACATTAAGACCGGAGTTAAGCAAGGATGCAACATGTCGGGATTCCTGTTTTTGACTATGTTGGACTGAGTGATGAGAAGAATGGTTGAGAAACAGCAAAAATGGTATCAGATGGAAATTCACATCTAAACTTGACAACCTAGATATTGCAGATGATATAGCACTGCTGTCTTCCACCAAACAACAGATGCAGGACAAAACAAGCAAGTTGAATGTAGAAGCCAGACGAGTAGGGCTGAAGATCAATGTAGAGAAGACTAAGCTGATGAGAACTAACTCCAGAAAACAAACCAGAGTAACCATAGACAGACAAGATATCGAGGATGTTGAAGAATTTACTTACCTAGGAGCTACAGTCTGTAAAGAAGGAGGTGGCATGAAAGACTTAAAGAACCGTCTATCAAAAGCCAGGGGTGCTTTTGCGAGATTGAAGAAGATCTGGAGAGCCAACAACATATCAAGAAGAACAAAACTGAAGTTCGTCAAGACACTAGTTGTGCCAGTCCTTTTATACGGTTGTGAAACATGGAAAATGAATCAAGGAGACAACAGAGTAGTAGACGTCTTTCAGAATAAGTGCCTCAGACAAATCCTACGAATCTACTGGGAACATCATGTGGCCACCGAAACATTACTTGAGAATGCAGATATGAAACAATTTGGCGAGGAAGTGAGACGGCAATGATGGAATGAGTGGGGGACAAAAATTCAGCAAGCTCAGGCTTACCCACAAATGCATGTAATAGAACAGTGACATGAAATGCTCACCATTAACACACATAAGGGACTTTTCAGATACTGCAGACTGCCTTTTGGCATTATGTCAGCCCTGACACTGTTTCAGCAAATTATGGATCAAATCTTCAGCAGATTCCCAGGAGTACAGTGCTACCTGAATGAAATTCTGTGCAACAGAGCCAACGATGATATGCATCTATGCAACTTCTATGCTACTCTTCAAAGACTTAAAGAATATGACATGATAGTCCTTCAGGAACAATGTGAGTTTTTCCAGCCAACTATGGAATGCCTGAGACATGTGATCGATGCTAAGGGGCTACACACTATACCTTCAAAAACTGCAACTATTGTAGATGTACCTCCAACCCAGAACATCAATCAGTTGTGATCCTCCTAAAGACTGTTCAACTATTACAGACATTTCATTCCTAACTTGTCATCAGTGTTACTGCAGCTACACAAACTGTTCTGCCAAGATAAAACATGAAAGTGTGCAGCCAGCTGTCAGGAAGTTTTCCAATACACAAAAGATGTGCTGACTATGTGACACGTCCTGACTCACCCATCAATTCCACTTCAGCTCAACTGTGACACCTCTCCTTAAAGCATATACGCAGAACCATGGCCTCATTTTCGTTTATAAATGCCTTGAGACCTCAAAAATGGCACAGGAATAGTTTTAAGCATTAACAATAAATCTAATATAGTAATTTTTATGATTAAAGTGATTCATATAGGTAGC
>JAOBAM010000005.1:32163573-32175924 GCA_025212355.1 Notarius kessleri | reverse complement strand
TTTTTTCACCAAAACCGGCTCACAGGGCATTCATTCATACTAGAAACCACCGCACAATTAATGAAAAAACGATGCAAGGGGACCTTTAAAAATGACCGAGGTCCGGACCTCGGTGGCCTCATAGCTGGCTACGGCCATGTTTATGTGACTGAGAATTTGGGAATGATGTGCAGGACATGAGGACACAGATAAACTTCCAAATCCCTTTGCCATCCTGCCATCACCTTATACACAATCAGTGAGACAGGTTTTACACAGACAGATATTTTTACAAGGTTATTCCACTTTTCAGCTCTTATTAACATTTATTTTATGATCAATAACCTTCTAATATTCATTTGTTATTAGCATATTATTCGGCTTCACAATAATGTAATCTAATATTTACACTCTCAGGCTCCCTCTTCTTCCACAGCCATATCTTTGTAATGTGTGCAGAATGTGGTTTTGCATTGTCTTCTTGAAATATCCCTGGAATGTCGTCTTGAAGGCAGCATATGTTGATCCAAAATCTCAGTGTTCTTTTCTGCATTAATGCTGACATCACAGAAATGTAAGTTACCTTTGCTATGGGCACTGACACAATCCCATATCATGACAGACCCTAGCTTTTGGACTTGTTGCTGGTAACAGTCTGGATGGTCCTTTTTGCCTTTGGTCCAGAACATACAGTGTCCATTTCTTCAAAAAAGGACTTTGAATACTGATTTGTCTGACCACAATACTTGTTTCCACTTTGTGATGTTCCATCCCAGATGCCTCCGAGCCCAGTGAAGTCAACTGTGCTTTTGGACACAGTTAATATAAGGCTTCCTTTTTGCACAGTAAAGTTTTAACTGCTTTTTTGGATGTAACTCCGTATTGTAGTGTCATGGGCCAAATGGCAGTGGGAGCTGACTAGACCCAAAAAGCAGACTCACATGCACAGGGATGGAGAAGAAAGATCTTTAATCTTGAAACGTGAAGCACTTTGAGAGAGCAGCAGCAGCCAGGAAAAATCTGAAATGGAGAAATAAGGGGAACGGGAGCTAGCGCCAAACAGGAAGTGTTGAAGTCCTAGACGAGCATGGAAACAGAGGAAAAAAGGTCACAAAATCCAGAGCGTAACCCTGCAGCAAGAAAAAGCTTGCAGCGCAAAAAGCAAAAGTAAAGAGTCCAGAGCGCACACGCGGCAGGAGAAATGCACTCACAGTCCCAAAAACAAAAAGGCAGAGGAATCCAAAAGGGAGAGCAGAGGAATCACCAAGCGTGCAGCAAAGTAGCAAAAATAGAGTCCAAAGCAAAACTAGAGCAAAAACAGGTATAAACATGGCATAAGGCGAAGACAATCTTGTGCTGAGAGAATCTCAGAGAAAGTATAAAATAGAGCCATAGATGAGCTGATCAAAGACAGGTGTGCTGGTCGCAGTGCGGGGAAGGCTCAGAGAAAACCAAGGAGTGGAGTAAAAGACTGGATCAGGACCTCGATGTTCCCGACAGGCTCATGACATGTAGTATTTGACAAAGGTTTGCCAAAGTAATCCCAAGTCCATGTGGTTATATCAGCTATAGATGAATGATGGTTCTTGATGCAGTGCCATCTGAGGGATTGGAGATCATGAGTGCTCAGCTTAAGCTTGCACCCTTGCCTTTTATGTACCAACATTCCTCCAGATTCCTTGAATAATTTAATATTATTATGCACCGTAGAGGGTGAAATATCCACATCCCTTCGTATAGTTTATTGAGGAACATTGTTTTTAAACATTTCAGTTATTTTCTCACACATTTGTTGAAAAACTGGAGAGCCTCAGCCCATCTTTGCTCCTTAAATCTAGGCCTTTCTGGATACTGATTTTATACCAAATCATGATTACAATCACCTGTTTCAAATCACATCATTATTTGTTAACGTCGTTACTAGTCCTACATTGCCCCGTCCCAACTTTCATTGGAATTTGTTGCAGGCATAAAATGCAGGAATGGATGTATATTAACAAATGAAATGAAGTTGACCAGACAAAGCATGAAATATCTTTGGTTCATACTGTCTGCAATGAAGTGAAAGTAAATTTAGAAATCATTGCTTTCTTTTTTAATTTGCATTCTCCACACCGTTCCAACTTTTTCTGATTTGAGGTTGTATTAATTTATCTCTAATGAGCAATCCAGAGGTGACAGTGTTGAGGAAAAATGCCCTGAGACAACATGAGGAAGAAATTTTGAAAGGAACCAGACCTGAGGGAACCCATCCTCATCTGGGTAATACCGGATAGTGTGATATTCATTTCTCCTCTGTAACTGTATACCATCAAATCAAACAGTGTTATTTGTGTTGACAGGAACCTTAGTTAATGATTTCATTATTGCTTTAACTTTAAGTATATAGTATCCAAATGAAGTTTTCTGGTGTATAATAATTAGGACTTGAGCGTAAACTGTGTTGAGCATCTGGAGTCTTTAGATTATCCAATTAAAAACATCCACAGCCATCTTTCGCATGTCTGGATACCATACCCAGCAACCTCAAGGCAGACTTTAGGATGTGGGCCATACTCAGCAGAAGTGAATGATTTCCAGGTGGAAGTGGCTCCGAGCAGAAGTAAAGCACTAGGGTGGAACAGGCAGGTCTGGAGGGCAAATAGAGTCAGTACTGAGCCGCTTATTAGCAGTATCTGTGGTGAACTTTTGTCTTTGTGTGTGATTCTGTTCTCTGATTGGCCATGTCAGAAAAAGTGTTGGAGCAACATGGCTGCCTCTGTCAAGGTGGCGGTGCGAGTCAGACCCTTCAACTCCCGAGAGACAAGTCGAGATGCCAAGTGTGTAATACACATGCAGGGCAATACTACATGTGAGTATACACACGCACACATACAACAAACACACACGAACATACACACACGTGTGGTCTTTAATGTGTTCCTTGAAACTGTTATGTGTTGAATTTAATTCACACAAAAACACTTTTAATTAATCATATGTTCTTGAATCTCGATGTTCTAAAAAATGATCTTTTCTTGTCAGGCATCAGCAACCCGAAACAGCCAAAACACACTGCTAAGAGCTTCACCTTCGACTACTCCTATTGGTCACACACTACAGTAAGTCCTGTTCTTATTGGTCACACACTACAAAAACCTGTTGTAACAGTTTCCCTGATGTGGGTGGAGTACAGAAGTACGGCAGGTGGGAGATAATGTTTACACACATGTTTATTTAAGTTTTTCAGCTTCACTTGCCCATTCTAGGACACACACACGTACACACACAGTTGTGTTCTGGTCCAGGGGGGCTCTCTTCTCTGCTCTCCCCCTCCTTTTATGCTCCACCATCATTGTAACAAACACACACACACACACACACACACACACACACACACACACATTAATTGACAACAGGTGTAACGGCTTGGCCACTCTCCTTCCCTGCCCCCGCCCTCCATTCACAAACTGATGCTTGGCCACGCCCCCACTGCCACATACCCTCACCGCCCGACTCAGGCTGGGGAGCCGTCTGGCCTGCAGCGGACTCCCCCTCCCTCCCATTGGACAGGAAGTCCGCCACCACCATCTGCACCCCCGGCTTGTGGACCACCTTGAATTTAAACTGCTGGAGGGCAAGATACCAACAGGTGATCCTCATGTTGGCATCCTTCATGCGGTGGAGTCACTGGAGGGGCATGTGGTCCGAACAGAGGGTGAAAGGGTGCCCCAG
This sequence comes from Notarius kessleri, assembly GCA_025212355.1. Taxonomy (NCBI): domain Eukaryota; kingdom Metazoa; phylum Chordata; class Actinopteri; order Siluriformes; family Ariidae; genus Notarius; species Notarius kessleri. Next base: position 32,172,231 of record JAOBAM010000005.1, on the reverse strand, counting down.
CAGGTAGTATCAGAGGGTGAGGACCGCCCATGTGATGGCCAGACACTCCTTTTCGATGGTGCTGTACTTGCTTTCACGCATTGAGAGCTTGTGGCTGATGTATAGTACAGGACGCTCCTCACCCTCCACCTTATGAGACAAAACGGCCCCCAGCCCTTTGTCCGATGCGTTTGTCTGTAAAATAAAGGGGAGAGAGAAGTCAGGGGAGTGTAAAAGTGGCCCCCCACACAGTGTAACTTTTACTCTTGTGAAAGCCTGTTGACACTGCTCTGTCCACTGGACCGGATCTGGTGCTCCCTTTTTAGTGATATCAGTTAGCGGGCTGGTGACATCCAAATAATTAGGTATGAACCTATGATAATAGCCAGCCAGCCCCAGGAACTGTCTCACCCCCTTTTTGGTCTTGGGCCTTGGGCAAGCCGCAGTCGCTGCAGTCTTGTTAATTTGGGGCTATACCTGCCCATGACCCAAGTGGAAACCCAGATACCATACTTCCACCCACCCAATTGCATACTTTTTTGAGTTAGCTGTGAGACTCACACACCTCAGTGACTCTAGGATAGCCCTAAGGTGTTTCAGGTGCTGCTGCCAATCATTGCTATAAATAATGATGTCATCGAGGTACGCTGACACGTAGGCGGTGTAAGGGCAGGGGATCTTGTCCATGAGCCTCTGGAACATAGTGAGAGCCCCAAATAACCCAAAAGGAAGGGTGACAAATTGGTGTAACCCAAATGGTGTGGAAAAGGCCGTTTTCTCTCGGGATAGAGGAGTCAAGGGGATCTGCCAATATCCCTTCGTTAGATCCAGTGTCGAATAAAAGCCGGCAGCACCTAACCGCTCGAGCAACTCATTAATGCGAGGCATTAGGTATGCATCAAATTTAGACACCGCATTGACTTTTCTATAGTCCACACAGAACCAGACCAACCCATCAGTCTTGGGAACCAGGACCACTGAGCTGCTCCAGTCACTGTGGAACTCCTCAATTATACCCATTTCGAGCATGGCCTTGAGTTCATCCCAAACCACCTTTTTTTGTGTGTTCGGGCAAGCGGTAAGGGTGGCTACACACCACCACCCCTCGGGGCATCTCAATATGGTGCTCTTTGAGGTGGGTGCGGCCGGGAAGGGGCGAGAACATGTCAGAAAATTCCTTCTGCAACTTGGCCACCTCTGTGAGTTGTGCTGGTGAGAGGTGGTCTCCACAAGGGACCAGAGTGGTTTGAGATGTTACTTTTTTTTTTTTACCTCTGGCCCCAGCTCCACCTTCTCTGGAACTACCAATGCCAACGCCACAGGGATCCCCTCATTCCAACGTTTTAACAGGTTGAGGTGGTAGATTTGCAATGCCCTGACCCTATCCGTTTGCCTCACCTCGTAGTCGACATCCCCGACTCGTCGTGTGACCGCAAAGGGACCTTGCCACTTTGGAGTTCGACGTGGACAATAATACGAGCACTTTGTCTCCTGGTGTGAACTCTCAAAGGCACGTGCCCCTGTCGTACAGCCGGGCTTGACTTTCTTGTGCCTGCCGCAAACTCTCCTGGGTTAAGCGCATGAGGGTGTGGAACTTTGCATGCAGGTCGAGAACATATTGAATTTCATTCTTACTAGGCAAAGGTCCTTCCTCCCAATTTTCCCACAGCAAGTCCAAGATGCCACGCGGCTTCCGCCCATATAATAATTCAAATGGGGAAAATCCCGTGGAGGTTTGTGGGACTTCTCATACTGCAAATAACAGGGGCTCGAGCCATCTGTTCCAATCACATGCATCTTCATTTACAAACTTCTGAATTAGATTTTTAAGTGTTTGATTAAACCTCTCTACCAAACCATCCATTTGTGGGTGATAAACGCTGGTGCAGATAAATTTAATTCCCAACAACCCATACAGCTCGCACAGTGTGCATGACATAAACGAAGTGCCTTGGTCTGTCAGGATTTCTTTTGGAATCCCGACCTGGGAGATAATAAGGAAGATCGCTTCTGCAATACTGCGTGCTGAGATATTGCGGAGAGGCACCGCTTCCGGATATCGCGTTGCATAGTCCACCAGAAATAAAATAAAGCGATATCCTCGTGCTGACTGATTTAATGGCCCAATGAGAGCCATACCAATTCTTTCAAAGGGGGTCTTGATTAGAGGGAGAGGGCGCAAATCCGCTTTTGGAGTGGCCTCATGGAGTGGCCTCAAATCCGCTTTTTGAACATCCTCATGCACACACAACACCTTCACCGCTTGTGCTCTCCCCAATGCCTCACCTTACACCAGGCTTTGGTGAATTGAGGTCTGATTACAACCAGAATCCACCAACGCATGATATGTATCCCCTTGAATGCTTACCGGTATGCGATACATTCTGGCCCGATCAGGGGCGGTCTCTGGTGCATTGCAGAACCCTGACTCGGGAGATGCTCCGGCCCCCCGCCACGCCAGCACACTGGTCCAGGCTTTCCCTCTGCACCTGCGTTATGGGCGTCACTCATCTGAGGGGGAGAAGACACAGACACAGAAGAGGGGGATGGGAGGACACCGCGGATGTAACAGGCCAGCTAGGGAGGAGCTGGCCACTGCCTCCGCGGTAGGGGAACAGGGTTAGGAAGAGGGGGGGGGAGGAGAGAGAAAGGAAATGAGGAGAGGCACCTCATCCACCTGCCGTCAGAACCTCCTCCAGATAGTCCTCTGCCAACTCGATGGCTCGTTCTAGCAACGCCGGGCAGTGACACTGGACCCATTCCGCCATTCCTTCCAGAAGTCAAGAGGTGAACTATTCCAGTGCCACCAGATCGATGATCCCGTCGGTGTGATGGTCTTCCACCCTCAGCCACCGCTGGCAGGTGTCCTGGAGTTGGCCGGCCAACCTTCTCCAACGTCAGCTTCCAGAAGCACTGGCGATGTTGTTCCAGGGAGCAATCAACACGCTGCAGGATGGCTTTCTTCAGGTCGGTGTACATGAGCCGGCTGTCAGCAGGGAGCTGCAACGCTGTGAACTGCGCCTCGCCAGTCAGGAGTGGGAGGAGGTGCGCTGCATGCTGCCTGCGGGCCCATTTTCATGAGGGTGACATGAGGAGGGTCCGCCATGATGACTGTTGAAGCCTCTGCCGATGCGAGCAGATGCCGGAATACCTGGCGATCTTCCTGCTGGGCCAGCATCAAGGCTTCAAAGCGTTGCTCTTGCTCCTTCCGGAGGGCGGTCAGCGCTTAATGCTGGTTCTGCTGGGCCATAGCGAGGGCATGGATGAGCTCTTTGAATAGGGAGGACTCCATGTGGTGGTTCCCTTCTATACTCCTGGGTTTTGGCACCACTGTAACAAGTCCCTGATGTGGGTGGAGTACAGAAGCTCGGCAGGCGGGAGTTGATGTTCACACAAACACTTTATTTTACTTATTTTCTTAGCTTTTCAGCTTTACTCACTCACAGTCACACACGCAACACGCGCACGTGTTCTGGTCGGGAGAGCTTCATTCTCTCTGCTCTCTCCCTCCTTTTCTATCTTCTGTCACTGCAACACAGACACACAACATTAATTAACCACAGGTGCATTGACTTTGCCACTCACCTTCCCTGGCCTCGCCCTCCATTCACAAACTGACACTAGGCCATGCTCCCACTGCCACAGTCTGCTACTGAGGACAGGTCTGACACTGACTGCTGTCTGAGCCCCTCACAAGCCTCATCAGCTTTTCATCATCTCATTATTCCTTTAATTTAAAGTCAGGAACATCAATACAAAAATTTCATATCACAATAGTCATACAATTTATTATAGAATGTCTGCATTTTTTCTGTTATAAATTGTAATTATTTCAATAATCAAATTATCCCCTCTGCTTTATAACACATTCTAATTAGGTATGTAACCAAATACAAATAAGTTATTTGTAAGAAACAGTTAGAGTTATTAACAAATACAAGTAGGAGGTACACTCTTTTCCACAGGCCATGCTGGTTCTCAAGGGAACCTGGATGATACAATAAAAAAGTGGTACATGCAGGAGATTTTTACGTTCATTCGGGTATGATGTCAGATATGAAGCTGACAGGCTAAAGGAAGACCATGTTTATGAATGTGTCATGAACATAGTAAGTGTCTGGCCAGGGATACGTGAGTTTAAATTAAAGGTGCAGTCACTGATTATAATCCAGTGCACTTTTTGTTAAATTCAGCAAATACCTCCTCACGATCCCCTAGCTGTCTGTTCTGTGAGTGTGCTGAAAAAACATGGATACACCATGGATCATGTACACAGATGTATTCACACACTCATACTCACCTACACGTAATTCCACAGGGGCAGATACTGGCATGGATACTCTAGTGATCCTGAACAGATGGTCATTTGTGTTTTCAGATATACATCAATCAGCTATAAAATTAATAACACTGACAAGTGAAGTGAATTACATTTATTATGTTGTTACACTGGCACCTGTCAAGGGGTGGGGTATATTAGGCAGCAAGAGAACAGTCAGTTCTCAAAGTTGATGTGTTGGAAGCAGGAAAAATGGGCAAGCGTAAGGATCTGAGCAACTATGATAAGCGCCAAATTGTGATGGCTCGATGACTGGGTCTGAGCATCTCCAAAATGGCACATCTTGTAGGGTGTTCCCGGTATGCAGGAGTTAGTACCTACCAAAAGTGGTCCAAAGAAGGACAACCGGTGAATCAGTGACAGGGTCATGGGTGTCAAAGGTTCATTGATTCGCACGGGGCACGAAAGCTCGCCCATATGGTCCAATCCCACAGAAGAGCTACTGGAGCACAAACTGCTGAAAAAGTTAATGCTGACGCTTCAGCATTAACCGTTTCAGCAGTTTGTGCTACAGTCGCTCTTCTCTGGGATTGGACCTGCTGTTTTTGCTTTAGCACTGGCTCAAGTGTATCAGTGAATATCTATAAAATGGCCAGTGTAGATCCAATATACACAGTTGCACCTAAAAAACTGCTTTGGTGTGAAAATGAAAGGAAGTACAGTGTGTGTGTAGTACAGTGTATCTGACCACCTGATTCACAAACATGGAAACGAGCACTGAAGGTCAGTCACAAAGACGAACAAAGCTGAAGTATTTTCAAGGTTGTTTCTTTAATATAATCTTATTTACATGGAATAAGTTTCAGAAATGTTTAGTACATTGTAAGTTACATTAATCTTGCATCCAATAAACAAATGACACTCAGGACCTAATAATTGTACATAATAATAATAATAATAATAATAATAATAATGGTCACATAATTTGGAAAAGTGGTTTTTAAAAAACAAACGCAACTAGCAGGCAACGTCGACGGTCATCCTCAAGAAACACCTCACGAGTCATTCTGTCTTGCACGACATTCATTTCCATCTCTTTTGTGTTTATCCAAGTTTAATGAAGGATCAGCACTCGTCATCTGGGAGGAAGGAAAAAAAAAAACCCAAAACCACTCAGTTCACACATACAATGTCCCCAGTCTGGTGCGCGTAAGGGGGGGAAAACGACGTTAAGATGGAATATAAAGGTGTCATTTTATTGCATATATCACAAATATGAACATGACCTCCGGGGTCCAGCCTACATCAATGCGACGCTAACTCGATCCAGGCCAATAGACAGGCTTCTCTGAATTAGCAGCAGGTTTAAATACTTTGATTCATACATTAAAATAAAGAGAGTAGTGTACAGCTTTTTGTGGAAAAAATGGGAATAATGATAATAGCAGCAATACGTAAAAGGACATTACATAGTAATAAATAACTCATTTATTAATAATAATAAGACCAAGTGGTTGCAGAGCACACAAAAAATAAAAATAAAAAATAAAACCGTAGTTGGCTCATTTTTATTTCGAGTTTCCAGATAATTGACTGGTGATGAAATCTTACACCTTTCAATGCTGTTAATCCTTTAACGCAATACAGGGATATCACACAACACTGAGTTTATCCACCATCTCTGATTCAACTCGACACAAACACATCCTGTTCCTATTGTTTAACTTGAATTAAAACTTGTGGCGAGACGGGCCCTTTGGTGGATAAGACTGGACCCTCCTGACCTAACGCCAAGGCAAAACCGAAAAGTAATAACACAAAGCTATGTAGCACATGAACCAAGTCACACTGGAGAGACAGATTTGTGAGGATTTTACTAGAGCTTTCTAAATCACTGGCTTTGCTCTACAGGACACATATCTCTCTCTCTCTCTCTCTCTCTCTCTCAACGAAAATGAGGGATGATTGTGATCATTACGGTATGTTCTAGTGAAAGTGCCATGGACGAGACGCTGGTTTGGAGACACACAAAGAAAGAAGTCTCGCAGGGAACCGTTTAGTCACAAACAGTTAATGCTAAAACAATCAACATTATCCAAATACACTTTAGGACTAACACAACCTTCAGTGAGACGTTTGCGATTCCAAATACCACACTGTTTACAAGTCGGCCATGTATGCAATGGAAAAGGAACGCAGATCTGCTAGTTCTGAGGGAGACATCTGAAATATAAACCGCTTCTGTAAACTGATATTTTGTGCATGGCATCATTTACGTCTAAAAAAGGAAATCAGAAGAAATGCTTAAAAAAAAAAAATTAAATAAAAAACAAACAAACAAACAAAAAAAAAGGACAAAAATATATAACCTTTGTGCAATGTGCAAAGTTAAGAATTTACTTAAAATGAGTCATTACGAATACTGGCTTATTTTATGGAAAGTTACATCATTTGACAAAATGTCCAAGGGCTTTGTGAGGCTGTGTACTGTACGTGATCCGTGAGCTGTAAGAGATGTGCTTCTGTTCGTGAACACACACACACACACACACACACACACACACACACACACACACACACACAACAGCCATTTCATAAAATGGTCCCAAAAGGTCCAAGACACGGCAAGCATTCTTTGGGAGGAGAGGGGAAGAAGGGGGAAAAAAAAAAAAACCCACAACCTTTAATTTCACATAAGCGTTCAATGGGGGGAAAACAGGGAAAAAAAAAAAAACCATGAAGAATGCTGATGGCCAGCATAAGAAATGCTCATCAGTGAAATGTACACCGTCACTGTATAAGATGCAAAAAGAAAACAGGGGTGCTGTCTGTACATATCACTGATTTCAAGTCGAGTACAAAAACGAATCCTTCTGTCCGTCCGTCTGTCCGTCGGATCGCAGTAAAGATCTCCGAGATTAAAATACAACCGCTGTGGAAGTCCACGGGCTCAGAAAGGACAAAATATTGCAAGACAAATTTAAAGGAGCAGAAAGCATCCTGATCAGTTTAGTTGAAAACGTCTGTGTGCTTTTGTGACTACGTGATGCAAAATTTCAAAAATCAGGTGTAAAACCATAATCCATCATTTCAACGATATGAGAAACTGGGGAGGGGGAGAGAAAGAAAGAAAAAAATCTCTCTGTTCTGGTACCGGTCATCATCACGAGGCAAATTAAAGCCATTTGAATTCACACAACGGAAATAAATAATCCTTGAGCAGCCTGGAAATGGTGCGCGCATATTATATATATGGTGTGTGTGTGAGAAACCCAGACTGCGCACGCATTTGTGGCCCTGTGTAGCGGCTCTCCTCTCTGCGCTCCCGGGACAGGAGCAGACGGCCTTTTGCTCGAGCCTGCAGGGAGGCACCTTTCTGTCCACCCTGAGGAAGAGTGAGGGAGAAGAGGAAGTGGGGCTGAAGGGGCTGTTAGACGGGTTAGTGGACGATGGCTGGACGAAACCGTTCACTCCACAGCAAAGCCACATGTCTCCTCGACGGCAGTCAGGAGCTTCTCGTAGAGCTTCTCGTACGACTCGTAAGGCGGGATGTCGATGCGGTTGAAGCTGGAAGACAGAAACATCAGTCACGTCAGTAAACTAATCCCCCTTCAAGCTTAGATCAGGCAATTCATTCTGCTTCATGCCTTACCATGTATGGGCTTTGGGCAAATTATCCGTATTGGCATCAATCAAATGGATAGTAAAGAGCCTTGGTCCTGCAGAACCTGTAGAACCTTACAAACATACATTCTAGTTATCACTGTTCTCCTTCTGATTACAGATCAAACAGCACGTCTTGAGCATTACTGCCCGTGTTTTCACCTGGTGTGTGTGTGTTTTGCGCTGGCAACACCCACAGAGCGCTTTTCTCTCTCAAGCACTTTTACTGTTGCTAGGTTACAGAAAACCTCTAGCATTCCTTCGTTGTGAACATCAAGTCTCTGTTTACTTTCGCAAGGTTCATTAAAAGATGGAAAGAAATGGCGTCCTGGCTTCGGCAACAGCTCTCGACATGGGATGTGATACACCTTCGAAAAGAAGAGTCTGGAGGTGTGAGATAAACAGTGCAAGAAAGCAGGTGGGACGGATCATCGACTGGTGCAAGAACTGCGTCTGGAGGATAGCTGTGTCAATTTCGTAAGTCCTGCGCCTCTCTTGATTCTGATCGGTTGGTGGGAGAGACGTTGCAGTGTTTCACAAAACAGAAGCGAGACTGTAAAAATTCAATAAAAACACAACTGGTCTGTTTCTCCACTGAGTGACGTTCTGCGATTAAAGCTAAACCGCCTTTCAGATTTTTCAAGTGGAGATCATAAAAAGAATTTCCCCGACACCCAGTTATTTTTGTTTAGTGGACTGAAAGCGACTGAATTCGAATCACAGACTTCCAATTTTAT
>JAOBAM010000005.1:32152099-32163473 GCA_025212355.1 Notarius kessleri | reverse complement strand
CGTAGTCAGCTGGGATAGGCTCCAGCTTGCCTGTGACCCTGTAGAACAGGATAAAGAGGCTACAGATAATGAGATGAAATTATGAAAATATCAAGTGTTCTATACCAGTAAAATGGAACTGAATCGAATCTTGCTTACTGCATAATAGCTTTGCATAGTAAACCTAAGACAAAGAATAAAGAGTGATGAGAATAAAACCATGACCTTTGTTTAATGTACAATTAGCGATGAACCAAGGAAAAAAAGAGAATTGACATTTAACTTTTTGAACTTCCATCACTTGACCCACATCTCATAGAATAACCTTTAAGATTTCATGTGTAATGCTGTGCTTTTGGGACTTGTTCCAGGAGTCAAAAAATAACTGTCAAATCTGTAAGCATTTGGTGAGTCTGACCTTTAGTTAGTTGTGCATTCGCTCAGATGAGGTCAACATCAGAGTGCACCAGCTACCCCCACCCCTCATCTGCCCATTATTTAGAAGCCTCTTCACTATGCAGGGTCATAATCAAATATGCCTAAAGCAATCTAACAACCCATAGTGTTCTTTTAATTGCCCACCAACCTTCCTTGCATTGTGCAGTCCATTTCTAAGAAAAGGGCAATATATATAATTTAATTTTTGGACTGAGTTGTTAAATTAATGTCAAACAGTACATAATATTTCTTAGTTTCTAACAAGGGATCGGAATGCAGTATCACTAAAAGGGTAAAAGTTAAACTGTGCAAACATCTAGACTCAAACATAAACATAAATATCACCATTTTTGTGATGACTTTTTCCCCTTTTCCATAGGAACTATTTCACTTTAGCAATATGAGTTAAAATATAACATAATACTCATAGATTTGTTTGTTTGTTTCTATTCCAGACCCAGCCACTGAGTCCATGCTCAATGTATTGGTCTCTGTCTAGCCTTTTGGTGTTTTTCTTTTAAAGCACTCCCCAGATATGTGAATTCTGATCAGTGGGTGACTAGAGTTTCCCCAGAGAGGACTTTGTTCATTGTAGCACATCTAAAATGTCAATAGGTTGTCTTCAGCTAGCTGACAGATGATAGATTTTTTTAAACTGTCTGCTGTTTTCCAAACAGGGCGTAGGCCATTTTACCAACATCACAGGGGTCCACATTGGGACAAGACAAATGCTCAATTTTTGAGATGTTTCGCTGCTACTCACACAGTGTATCCTATATTGCTTCAGCAATCTCTGGAACCGGAAAATGTGGGACTCATTTTATCTCAGCAAAACATTTACAGATAGGATTCCAGAGCTTGCCAAAGCAAGTGAGCAGCAATATCACATGACCACCATGGGGCAGGTTTGACCTACTTTTAACCAAAACAAGTTGGCATGGGCAAACATGGTGGACTCCACTCTCCCGCCAGCTAAAAGCCAGCAGAAAAGAAAAGCCTGCCTAGTGAGTGCAACTGAAAGGCAGAGCAAGGTTAGATGACATTTTTCTGGACAGATAACTAAATCATTCTAGCTAGCGCTTAGCTATCTTAGCCTAAGAATGCATGGGTTCAATGCCACGGTAGCGAGTATGGAGTTATACACCTAATGTTTTGATCTTTCAGAGAACGAAACTATAACACAAAAGCAGTAACTGAGAAAAGATATATTTGTCTTTTGTTTCACTGATCTATTCACAAATGTCAACCACACATTCTTTATCTACAGCTCAAAACTCTGAGGTCGATCGATGCAGAGTCACAGTGTTTTCCGTGCATCGCCATCTTGGTGTAAGACAGTTCCATAGTTATGCTAATTAGTTAAAGCTCCTTGCATTCATCTATTTCCGTAGGACTATACTCTTTACCTCAAGAGGTTGGATATTCAGTCCCAAAAGGGAGAAAAGCAACCCCCAGCATATCAAAATGATCACAGCTCGTCTGCATGATAGTGTTCTTGTGAGACATAGGAAAATGCCATGCACAGTAAAAAAAAAAAAAAAGAAAGAAAATTTCAGATGACTTTGCAGTCAGCGCCTTTAAGTAACCCTTTCAATAACTGTATCAGATCATCAATTTGAATGTATTACTCCCCATAGAGAAATTGAACTAACTTCACTAATTTCCCCATCTGTTATGAGTTGGAACATTTTCTTTGGCCTCTAGAGTATGCCAAGACTCTTTAAGCTTTTAGTTTTCTTTACCATGTGTTGTGTTTTTTTTATCCATGTGCTCCTGACCCTGTCCCTCTTTCTGTCTACTTCCCCCCATTCTGCTACACACACCTGTAACTCATTATCAGTGTATCATATGATTAATTATCCTGTGTATTTATACCTGGTCCTTGGTAGTTGTCTTTACTGAGTCTTTGTGTTTTCTGGTGAGAAACTCAAGTTCTTTAACTCTCAGTAAACATATTATGTCTGTCTGTCTATCCATCTCTCTATTTTATTTTTTTAATGGATTACGCTTTTGGATTTGCCCCTTTGGATTGTTAGTCTTTGCTGATCTTTGTGACTGATTTTGGACTGTTTTTGACTGCTCTTTTGGATTTCCCACCAGATTTGTCTGCCCTGTTCAGGGACTTTTTTGTTAGTGGATTTTTGGGATCTTGCTTTTGTGTTGGGATCTTCTGAGCATTTTGGTGTGTTAATCAACCCAGCTTTGGAACTTTACCCTGTGTTTGGGTCCACTTCCATAGCTCAGTAGTTAACTCACTTTGTAATCCAGCAGCCTGGCTTCATTCCCTGGCCTGACAGAAAGATTCAGTCATGACAGACCCAGCAGAGGCATCCTACAATGTGAGCATTTTTGTAACAGAATTTAGAAGGTTTATGGCTGCTCTAAGTAGTTTTGGATCATGGACCATAGACAGGTCCTAACTAGCCAACAAGAAATGCTGACTTGTCTCAATCAAATTATGTAGCAGCTTGTTTAGTGAATTCAGAACTTGACTACTCCAGCTCCCTCAGTTCCACTAGCTCCTGACCCATCACCTCTTCAGTCTCCCACTGCTGAACTTCGCCTTCCAGCACCACAAAGATATGATTGGAATCTAGGTGGGTGCTGTGGTTTTCTTACCCAGTGTCAATTTACTTTTGAACTTCACCCACCACTTTTCCCACTGACAGATACAGGATTGCTTATTTAAGTTCTCTGCTAACAGCTAAGGCCCTGGCATGGGTAACTGCCATTTGGCAGAGACAAGGGCCAGAATTTTCAAACTTTAAGTCTTTTGCAGAATACATACTGTGAATATTTGATCAGTCAGTCACTGGCCAGGATGCAGCTAAGCAACTCATGTCCATCCACCAAGGCAGAAGCAGTGTAGCAGATTATGCTATAACTTTCCAAACACTCACTGCCCTCAGTTCTTCACATCATGAGACAGTGCAGGAGGATGTGGAAAATGGTTCATCAGGCACCACTGTTAACCTCCAAGGCAAACCTGTCTCAGGCCAACTGACATCAATGGCCAGCCCTGCATTTTTGCCTTGGTCAGGGGGTTTGGTTGTCATCAAGGAGTCTCCCACTGTGCGTGGAGTTGTGCAAGCTTAACCCTCAATTTATTTGTCATTTTAAGGTGGTCTATAGGATTAATCAAATCACTACCAGGTCCAGTTGCCCTGTTCAATAAGGATCAATTCCACCTTTAAAGTCTCCCTGCTGAAACCTGTGGTCTCATTGCCCCTTGCCCCCCCAAAGTTCTCCTCCCTTCCTGAATCATCAATGTCCAGTCAGTCTTCACAGCTCATTGGTTGCTGGACTCTCACTGAGTAAGTGGTGGGATTCATTATCTGGTGGATTGGGAGGGCTATAGTCCTGAAGAACATTTGTGGGTCCCAGCCCAGTACACTATAAACAAAGAAATCCTCAGAGACGACCATCATCAACATCCTGACTACCCTAGGAAAGTCAGGAGACATTCCTTGAGGGGAGAGTCCTGTCATGTTTTGGGACACTTTTTGGCCTCTAGAGGCTGCCAGGGACTCTTTTGGCTTTTACTTTGCTTTCCCATGCATCTTATATTTACTTTTGCTCTTCAGGTGCTCCTGACTCTGTCTCTCTTTCTGTCTGATTTCCTACCATTTTTCTACACACACACGTAACTCATTATCAGTGTACCATGTCATTAATTATCCTGTGTATTTATACCTGGTCCTCTGTATTTGTCTTCACTGAGTCTTTGTGTTTTCTGGTGAGAAACTCAAGTTCTTTAACTCGCAGTAAAGATATTATGCCTCTCTGATTTTCTGCCTTTTTTTAAATTGATTATGGTTTTGGATTTGACCCTTTGGATTGTTGGTCTCTGTAACAGTCCCTGTTGTGGGTGGAGCACAGAAGCACAGCAGGTGGGAGTTGATGTTCACACACACTCTTTATTATTTTCTTTGCTTTTCAGCTTTACTCACATGCAGTCACACATGCAACACACACACATGTTCTGGTCGGGAGAGCCCCCACTTCTCTGCTCTCCCCCTCCTTTTATTCTCCGCCATCCCTGCAACAAACATACAGTACACACATGTTAATTGACAACAGGTGTAATGACTTGGTCATTCACCTTCCCCGAACCTGCCCTCCATTCACAAACTGATGCTTGGCCCCACCCCACTGCCACATACCCCCACTGCCCGACTCAGGCCTGGGAGCCGTCTGGCCTGCAGACTCCCCGATGGGACAGGAAGTCCACCACCACCATCTGCACCCCCAGTCTGTGGACCACCTTGAACTTAAATGGCTGGAGGGTGAGATACCAATGGGTGATCTGTGCATTGGCATCCTTCATGCAGTGGAGCCACTGGAGGGGCGTGTAGTCTGAACAGAAGGTGAAAGGGCACCCCAGAAGGTAGTATTGAAGGGCGAGGACCACCAACTTGGTGGCCAGACATTCCTTTTTGATGGTGCTGTACTTGCTTTCATGCTTTGAGAGCTTGCGGCTGATGTACAGCATGGGTTGCTCCTCACCCCCCACCACCACCACCACCTTCTGGGACAGAACGGCCCCAGCCCTCTGTTTGACACATCCGTCTGTAAAATAAAGGGGAGAAAGAAGTCAGGGGAGTGTAAAAGTGGTCCCACACACAGTGCAGCTTTTATTCTAGTGAAAGCCTGTTGGCACTGCTCTGTCCACTGAACTGGATCTGGTGCTCGCTTTTTAGTGAGATCAATTAGCAGGCTGGTGACATCCGAATAATTAGGTATGAACCTAAGAAAGTAGCCAGCCAGCCCCAGGAAATGTCTCACACCCTTTTTGGTCTTGGGCCTCGGGCAGGCCGCAATCACTGCAGTCTTGTTAATTTGGGGACACACCTGCCCATGACCCAAGTGGAAACCCAGATACTGTACTTCCACCCACCCAATTGCACACTTTTTTGGGTCAGCTGTGAGATCTACATGCTTCAGCGACTCTAGGATGGCCCTAAGGTGTTCCAGGTGCCGCAGCCAATCATTGCTATAAATAATGATGTTGTCAAGGTACGTTGCCACATAGGCAGCGTGAGGGCAGAGGATCTTGTCCATGAGCCAGTGGAACGTAGCAGGAGCCCCAAATAACCCAAAAGGAAGCGTGACAAATTGGTGTAACCCAAATTGTGTGGAAAAGGCCGTTTTCTCTCAAGGATAGAGGAGTCAAGGGGATCCACCAATATCCCTTCATTAGATCCAGTGTCGAATAAAAGTGAGCAGTCGCTAACCGATCGAGCAACTCATCAATGCGAGGCATTGGGTATGCATCAAATTTAGACACTGCATTGACTTTTCTATAGTTCACACAGAACTGGACCGACCTGTCAATCTTGGGAACCAGGATCACTGGACTGCTCCAGTCACTGTGGGACTCCTTGATTATGCCCATTTCGAGCATGGCCTTGAGTTCATCCTGAGCCACCTTTTTTTGTGTTCAGGCAAGCGGTAAGGGTAACTATGCACCACCACCCCCGGAGGCATCTCAATGTGGTGTTCTATGAGGTGGGTGCGGCCGGGAAGAGGCAAGAACATGTCAGAAAATTCTTTCTGCAACTTGGCCGCCTCCATGAGTTGGGCTGATAAGAGGTGGTCTCCACAAGGGATCAGAGTGGCTTGAGATGTTACTTTTTTTACCTCCAGCCCCAGCTCCGCCTTCTCTGGAACTATCAACGCCAATGCCATGGGGACCCCCTCGTTCCAACATTTTAACAGGTTGAGGTGATAAATTTGCAATGTTCCACCCCTATGCATTCACCTCACCTCATAGTCAACGTCCCTGACTCGCCATGTGACCTTGAAGGGCCCTTGCCACTTGGTGATTAATTTGGAGCTTGATGTGGGCAATAATAAGAGTACCTTGTCTCCTGGTGTGAACTCTCTAAGGCGCGTGCCCCTGTCATACAGCTGAACTTAATGTTCTTGTGCCTGCCGTAAATATTCCTGGGTTAAGTGCGTGAGTGTGTGGAGTTTTGCGCGCAGGTCGAGAACATACTGAATTTCATTCTTGCTAGGTGAAGGTCCCTCCTCCCAATTTTCTCATAGCATGTCCAAAATACCATGTGGCTTATGCCCATATAATAACTCAAATGGTGAAAAACCTGTGGAGGCTTGCGGGACCTCTCATACTGCAAATAACAGGGGCTCAAGCCATTTATCCCAATTACATGCATCCTCACTTACAAATTTCTGAATTAAGTTTTTGAGTGTCTGATTAAACCGTTCTATTAAGCCATCCGTTTGTGGGTGATAGACGCTGGTGCGGATAGACTTAATTCCCAGTAACCCATACAGTTTGTGCAGTGTGTGTGACAAAGTGTAGTGCCTTGGTCTGTCAGGATTTCTTTAGGAATCCCGACCCAGGAGATAATACGGAAGAGCCCTTTCACAATACTGCGTGCTGAGATATTGTGGAGAGGCACCGTTTCCGGATATCACGTTGCATAGTCCACCAGAACTAAAATAAAGCGATATCCCTGTGCTGACCGATCTAATAACCCGACGAGATCCATACCAATTCTCTCAAAAGGGGTCTCGATTAGAGGGAGAGGGCGCAAAGGCGCTTTTGGAGTGGCCGTGGGATTTACTAATTGGTATTCATGGCACGCCGCACGCCATCGACGGACATCTCTGCAAATCCCTGGCCAATAGAACCGAGCCATTATTCGGGGTAGTGTTTTATCCTGCCCTAAGTGTCCGGCCATGGGATTAAAGTGAGTCACATGGAATATGAGTTCCCTACAGCTCTTTGGGATTAACAGCTTGGTTATCAGTTCAGCGGTTTCAGTGTCCTGCATTACTCGGTACAGCCTATCCTTAATAATAGCAAAATATGAGAAGGCCAGTGTTGCACTTGGCTGGAGAGTTTGACCATCGATTACTCTCACTTGGTCAAACGCATGACGCAGAGTCTTGTCTCGTGACTGCTCTAATGGGAAATCCTCAAGGGAATTCCTGAGAGAGGGAGGTGAGGTGAGCTGTTCCTCACTCCTCATATTACCCTGACGCGGTGCTGACATAGACGGTTCTGTGACAGTATGACGTACTAATGCAGGACCCACCTCTTACTATATGTTCCATCAGTTCTTTGAACCCTGGCCAATCAGTCCCCAAAATCAGTGAGTGGGTGAGACGAGGATTAACAGCTGCCTTTATTCTATGCTTTTCTCCCTAAAACAGAATGTGGACGGACACTAATGGGTAGTTGTAAACATCCCCGTGCACACACAGAACCTTCACCACTTGTGCTCTCCCCAATGCCTCACCTTGCACCAGGCTTTGGTGTATTGAGGTCTAATTACAGCCAGAATCCACCAATGTGTGATACGTATCCCCTTGCACACTTACGATACAATATGTTCCACTTCCATTGCAGAGCACTGACTCTGAAGATATCCTGGCTCCCCACAGTTCCAGCACACCGGCCCAAGCTTCCCCTCTGCACCGGTGTTATGGGTGTCACTCACCTGAGGGGGAGAAGACATAGACACGGAAGGGAAAGATGGGAGGACACCACGGGTGCGTTGGGCTGGCTGGGGGGGAGCCAGCCCACACCTCTCCAGTGGGGGGAACAGGGCGGGGAAGGGAAGAAGAGAGGAAGGTGGAAGGAGAGAGAAAAAGAGAAGAGGCTATACGTCCTCCTGCTGTCAGAACCACCACCAGGTGGTCCTCCACCAGTTTGATGGCTTGTTCCAGTGACGCTGGGCGATGACACTGGACCCATTCCGTCGTTCCTCCCAGAACTCGCGCAATGAACTGCTCCAGTGTCACCAGGTTGATGATTCCTGTGGCATCGCAGTCATCTGCCCTCAGCCACTGCCAGTAGGCGTCCCGGAGCTGTTGGCCGAATGCGAAAGGCTGGCTGACCTCCTCCAACTTCAGTGTCCGGAAGCGCTGACGCTGTTGTTCCGGGGAGCGGCCAACACGCTGCAAATTGGCATATATGAGTCGGCTGTCAGCGGGGAGCTGCTGCGTGGTGAGCTGCTCCTCACCAATCAACAGCGGAAGTAGGCGCGTTGCTTGACTGGCCATCCCCACGCTTCAGCTGCTTGCTCAAAGAGTGCTAGGAAGGCTTCCGGATTGTCATGCAGGCCCATCTTCGTAAGGGTGAGGTGGGGAGGGTCCACTGTGGTGGCGGTCGAGGACACTGCCGATGTGAACAGGTGCCAGAACGTCTGGCAATCTTCCTGCTGGGCCAGCACCAAGGCTTCGAAGCATTGTTCCTGCTCCTTCCGGAGGGCGGTCAGCAGTTGATGCTGGTTCTGCTGAGTTGTAGTGAGGGCATGGATAAGGTCCTTGAACGGCGAGGACTCCATGGGGCTGATTCCCTTTGGTACTCTCGGGTTTCAGCACCACTGTAACAGTTTCCCTGATGTGGGTGGAGTACAGAAGTATGGCAGGTGGGAGATAATGTTTACACACATGTTTATTTTCGCTTTTCAGCTTCACTTGCTCACTCTAGAACACAAACATGTACACACACAGTCATGTTCTGCTTCAGGGGGCTCTCTTCTCTGCTGTCCTCCTCCTTTTATGCTCCACCATCACTGCAACAAACACACACATATTAATTGACAACAGATGTAATGACTTGACCACTCACCTTCCCCGACCCCACCCTCCATTCACAAACTGACACTTGGCTACGCCCCCGCTGCCACAACTGTGTCTTAAAAAAGGGATATAGCAATCTTAGCAGTTTTCCCATTGATGAAAAAGTAATGGCTAACTTGCTTGAGCTTGAGTCACATGATGAGATCATGAAATTATGGTGAGCCAATGGTATCAGTTTTCTGACATCACCCAACATTCTCCTAACATTTACAACAATTATTCTTGTCATAACGCAGAGCAGATTTTTTAGCCTTGAGCACAAGGCAGTAGAGATTCCTGATGTGGTTAGTGAGGTCAGTTATTTTTAACTATTTTTATGTTTATTAGGCAAAAAGTTTGTGCATACGTGGTAGGCAACATTACAGTGTAGAGCCGCTGTAAAGTGCTCCATCTGTTGCAACACATCCAACTGTCACTTGTCTCACAAAACATTCATGCTTTCATTGTAATGTAGATCTTATTAGGTGGCATCATAATTTGCTAGTCTATGGATAAGCTGTTAAAAGTAATCACAGAGGTAATCTAATTGTTATCACACCAAATGTTTTCACAAAGTAGAAGTTTGGTCAGGGTACTTCTCCAAAGGATTCCATTCAAACAGAACAACCTCTGGTCTCCCTTCAAAGATCCCACAGCTGTTACTGTATGTGTTTTTGCCCGACAATTGGAATCTCCCCCTTAAGAACATATATGGCTCTGTTCCTGTTGGTCATACATGACAGTATGGCTTATTCCTATTGGTCACACACTGGTAAGCCCTTTTCCCTGTTTTCTGTTGTGTGTGTGTGTGATATTAGTATATTTCCCATTTGTGTGTGTGTGTGTGTTTGTATGTGTGCGCACAGGAGGATGACCCTGCGTTTATTTCTCAGAAGCAGGTGTATTTGGATATCGGAGAACAGATGTTACTTCATGCATTTGAAGGGTATAATGTGTGTATTTTTGCTTATGGACAAACTGGAGCGGGGAAATCGTACACCATGATGGGAAAACCAGAGCCTGAAGAACAGGGCGTCATACCACAGGTAACACACACACACATAATAATTAAAGTAGTGTTTTTCAGTGTTTAATGGCTGAATATGAACACATTAATTAAAATAACTACAATAGAATGAAATAATCCAGTTTACTTTCTACGTTATGTGTATGTGTGTGTGTGTGTGTGTGTGCGTGTGCGTGCGCTCTGGTCTGCAGATGTGTGAAGATCTATTTAATCGCATCATGGAGAACACAGATCCTGATCTGTCATACTCAGTGGAGGTATATAAATCTATCTATCTATCTATCTATCTATCTATCTATCTATCTATCTATCTATCTATCTATCTATCTATCTATCTATCTATATTATACACACATACACAATTACTATTTTATCTCGTTCAGTGAGCAGTGTATAGTGTGTGTGTGTGTTTGTCAGGTCTCCTACATGGAGATTTACTGTGAGCGTGTGTGTGATCTGCTAAGCCCTGTGTGTGTTGTTGGACTGCGCGTGCGTGAGCATCCCATCCTCGGACCATATGTGGAGGATCTGACCACACATGCCGTGTCCAACTACAGGGATATCACTGAACTGATGCAGTGTGGGAACAGAGCACGGTAACACACACACATGCACACACATTTTATAAT
Source organism: Notarius kessleri (assembly GCA_025212355.1). Taxonomy (NCBI): domain Eukaryota; kingdom Metazoa; phylum Chordata; class Actinopteri; order Siluriformes; family Ariidae; genus Notarius; species Notarius kessleri. The sequence goes on along the minus strand of JAOBAM010000005.1, from coordinate 32,152,805 downwards.
TCAAGATATTTAAATGATTAATTTCACTGTTAAAATTTTAAGTCCAGTTCTTTTCCACACAGTACTGAAATCATTACAGATCTTCCACACTGTGTTTTCGAAACACTGATGAGTAAATGCCTATTTGTGTGTGTGTGTGTAGTACGGTGGCAGCAACGAACATGAATGAGGCAAGCAGTCGATCTCACGCTGTTTTTACACTCATCTTCAGTCAACGCCGCCGAGACCTCATCACCAACCTCACCACTGAGAAGGTGTGTGTGTGTTCTGGGGGTTGATATATAGCACTGGGAAGTGTGGGTAAAAAAATCTGGCAAGACTTTTAAACATAGTCTTTCTTAGTGGTGGGAGAAGAGGTCAGGTGTCAGAACATCTACTCTGCCTGCTTAATGAATAAAGCTGTGGTGGTGTTCCAGAAAAACAAAAGATTAATTGAAAGTGGAATATGGCTAAAAGGAGTCATGATACATGTTTCCCCTCTATCTGCCCCTGCCATGTAAGTCATTTCAAACATGCCCCATTTCATTAAAAACAAGTGATCACGAAGGAGGTGGCTTGCTTTGGAAAGTTCACGAGCTCCATGAGAATGATTCCACTCAGCTACAAAAACTCAGCAGTGAAACATCTCATCTCATTATCTCTAGACGCTTTATCCTGTTCTACAGGGTCGCAGGCAAGCTGGAGCCTATCCCAGCTGACTACGGGC
>JAOBAM010000005.1:32070578-32080651 GCA_025212355.1 Notarius kessleri | reverse complement strand
GTCAGCCAGGTGTCAGTGCCGCCATTTTGAAAACTGTTTTCCAAACGAAGTATTGCACAAAAACGAGTTTAAATGACTATTACTGCCTACTTTTTTCAAACTTTCCTGATTGCTATCAAAACAAAAACAAAACTTCCGGCTTGATTACGTCAGCATTCGAAAGAGAACGCGTGCGTCTTTTGACAACGTTGGCAGATGTTGGTCGCTTTGATTTCCGCTGTACGTTTTACTTCCGTCCTACGACGTCTCGCACAGGTCTCAACGAATCTTGTTTACGGCCGTTGCTTTGACATATGGACTGATATTACAGAGCATGTTTCAAACACTCATAACTTGCTATAGCAGCGACAAAATAGTGATCAAACATGCATTCTGATATTTAATAAAATGCGAAATAGAATTGATAAAGTTTGCCTTCAGTTCTCCTTCAAGCTGTGTTGCTTCATGTACAGCACCATAATCTTAATATGACTTGTAACGGTCTTTATCTGACTTGTATACACCAGTTCTAATAGGTTTCATGTATGCACAAATTAGAGTTAAATTATTCACTGATTAAATCCGTGGAACCCGCAAGTCTTCAATCTTATCCCTGAAGAGTCAGTGTGGCTGCAAGCCTTCATTCCAGCTAAATCGAATGAACATTTACTTTGCTGATTGCACACGCCAGTCTCCAAACAAGTACAACTGGCTTTATTTCTTAACGCATTATTCAATGGTGTTTTTGGTTTTATTAACCTTATACATCATATTGTGACTCGTTTTGGCATATTATATTAGACTTATCAGCCTTTTTGGTTTTTAGCCGTGTTGAATGTAGTTCATTTGGTCCACGGCAGGCGTTGCTTATCCACGTGATCTTCACGAGACTTGTGTAAGACTTCAAACGTGAAGTGCCAGCGCCGCCATTTTGAAAACTGTTTACACAGCGGCCAGATCGCCGCATCATTCCAATTTAGATTAATTTCAAGATCTGCCAGCTTCATCAGTGATGGCGTGTCAGTCCTGCGTGCTGTGGCGTGTGCACCTGAAGGCACGCCGAGTGGACGTGCCATGAACAAGGCGCACCTGAGTTCAATTAAGGAACAATGTGTTTGCCTATTTAAGGACTGTGCTGATGCATTTGCATCACGAAGTATTGCAATACGCATATACACATTACCGTCGTCTTGAGTCCCTGTTTCACAATCCTTGTGCCCATTTCTTGTTCTTGTCCTCACTTAGCCTTTGATGTACCGTTTGTGCCTCGACCGACCCTTTTGCCTGTATTCTCATTTGTGATCTAGCCTGCCTATATTCTGCACTTTATTAAACTGTATACTTCTGCACATCCGCCTCCCTCGTGTACACAATATGGAGATTATTCCATAAGACTCCGAACCAACTGAGAAGAGTTGGCACAGGGTTTCGAAAGCTGTGCATAAATATAAATGCATGGCAGATATAATAAATAGACTAAAAATGCAGTGTGGCTTAAAACTTTTAGCAATTTCTAATGCAACAATAAAAAGTAGAGACTCCCTGATTCATACTGACCGAGGTAGTGCAGTGCAGTCCCCTCCCCAATAAGCAATATTCACATGCTGCACAGTGAGTGAAAGGGGGGCAGGGGGTCAAAGTCCCCATCACACCAGAATCTGGTCTTCCCAGACAGTCTCCTGTCCCAGTACTAGCCAACTTTAAGATGTATGGGTGTGGTGCCGATCTCCATTTTGATAGCCCTCAGCCTCTTGCCTATACAGCTAGGGTTACAGTGGGGGGCGGGTCCTCTGGTAACCGCAAGAGTTTGACTTCCTCACTCACATCTGTATTACAGCATGCCTTGCCAGATGGTACTAGGTACCATTTTTACAATGGTCTTTAGAATGACCCAACTGCGAGCAGAACTGACGACCTCCTGGCCAGAACATGGACACACTAACCACTAGGCCAGCTTGCAGTGAGTGGGAAAAGGGTGTCTAAAGATGCCTGACAGGACAGCTATGCAAACACAAACATGCTAACCCCCACTCATCTGTATTACAGCATGCCTTGCCAGGTGGTACGAGGTACCATTTTTACGAAGGTCTTTGGTATGACCTGACTGCAAGGAGAACTCGCGACCTCCCGGCCAAAATGTGGACACGCCAACTACTAGGCCAGCTCACAGATACCCCTTAGTGCTGATTTACAACTCGTTCAACTTGCAAGCCAGCTGAGAACCAGCTTGCTTTTCCATAGCTCGGGGTGCTAAGGGGAGCCACGTCGCTGTATACGTCAGTTACGTCGCTGCGTTTGCATAAACCTTGGCGCAAACATCGAAGCAACAACAACACTGAGAAGAAGAAGAAGCAGCAGCAACAACAACAACAACAATGGATGACTGCTGCTTTACTGCATTCATGATATCTCGTCGCTTATTTAAAAATGGCGCCCTTTTGCGGTCTTGCTATTGTTGTTGGTCTTAACAACTCCGCCCCCCTGCTGACGTAAGCAGTTCTTTCCTCTGGCCCAGCGAAGAGCTGGTGCTACCCTGGAACCGGTGCTACCCTGGAACCGGTTTTCCTGGCCCAGAACCAGTTCTTTGTCAGTGGAAACAGAAAACCCGGTTCCAAACTAAGCACTGGCTCCGAACCAGCCCTGGAACTGATTTGGTGGAAAAGGGGCAAGAAAGAACATGCAAACTCCACACAAAGGCCCCCATCAGCCATGAGGTTCAAACCTGGAACTTTCTTGCTGTGAGGCAACAGTGCTAACAACTGTACCACCATGCTGCCCCAATGAAAAGTTTAGACACACCTTCTACTTCAGTGGTTGTTCTTTATTTCTGTTAATTAAAAACAATCCATGTCTTAAAGTAATAATGGACTGTTGCTTCTCTTTACTTAGTTGAGCGGTTCTTGACATAATATGGATTAGTACAGTTGCTGAATACTTGTTGAATAGGGCAATGTCCCAGCTTTTGACTGGTACTGTGTATACATATACAGTGTTTAGATTATGATCATCACTCTCATGCACGTTTTACTTAGAAAGATACTCTGTGTGCGCGCGTGCTTTTCCCTGAGGAATTCATGCTCGGGTTTTTTTGACGCTACAGACACAGACATGTTTCATCTTTACAAACTCTCTCTCTCTCTCTGTCTGTGCGCACGCACACGCGGAAGTGACCCCCCCGAGGTAGGGCAGGGCAGGGCAGGGCATGCGCGCGGAACTGCGCGTGCAGTATAAAACTCTCGGGAACTTCCTTGTACTTACTTTTGCATTGCAGCAGCTTTGCTGGAAGTCAGGAGGGGGATTCGAGCGCGCGCTCAAGTCGTCATTTCACTTCCGCGTTCACAGTTCTTTATCTGTTAAAGTTCAGAAAGCAAAACCAGACTGAAAGATGGCTTGGCAAGCATACATCGATAATCTGCTCGAAAACGAGGGGGTGGAGGAGGCCGCCATCATCGGGAACAATGGGTCCGTGTGGGCAGCAAGTGATGGCTGGCTGAAAGATCTCACGGTACGTACGTGCGCACACACCGCAAGTAACTAATTTGCGCGTGAAGCTGAATGCTATCGATTTATCCAGTTCCAGTATAAGCGTGACTTATTAAGGAGCGCACCTGCTAGTTTTGAGTTTCGACAGGTTGTTAATTGTTACTGCTGCATTAGCGCGTGATGGACAGAATGGAGGAAGGAGTGGGGCAGTTGGCTGCGTCCTCTGCGCGTGAGGAGCTGAGTGAGCAGAGAGACGTTACGTGTGCACGCGCTTCGCTTTAATTGTGTATATTTCCTCTCGACCCGACTCCAAGTTCCACATTGTGTGTGTGTGTGCGCGCGCGCCAGTGCCACTGGTTCGGGGCTCGAGCGTCCAGGATAATGGAACTTTTTGTTTCTTTGTCTCCCCCATTAAATTGAGTGGTTCTGTGCGCGCGCTGTGAGCTCTGTAACCAAAAAGCTTCCTTTTTTGGTCACGGGCGAATTAAAAAGCAGGAAGTAGTGCAGCGGGGTTGAAGAGGGTGTGACTCACTTCCGGTTGAGCATGCACAAAACTCCTCCAATCAGTAGCGCGTATGTTTTAGTGACCTGAATTTTTTTTGTTTTATGTAGTTTGACTGTATTAATCGCGTGTGTGTGTGTGTGTGTGTGTGTGTGAGATGTACAAAAAAATTTCTCTCTTTCTCTATAGGCAACCGAGATGAAGGCACTCTGGGGTTGCCATAGTGAGTTATTTTGTACTGGAGTGACCTTGGCAGGCAAAAAGTGCACAATTGTGAGGGATGACGAAGACGCTCATACCCTCGACCTGAAAATGAAGGTCTCAGACAAAGACCCTGATCCCTTATTCATCACTGTTGGCAAATCATGTCAAGGTAACACAACACAGATCCACACTTTATTACTGTAGGGTGCAGAAAAACTCAGAACTGCTACCTTTCTTAAAAACCACCCTTTCCCAGCTGTTTTTTTTTTTGAATAGTGGGGACTTTACTAATGGACTAAGAGTAGATTAATGGGGAACTAGTTAAAATGTAGATGGGTAAAATCAGTATTTACAAATCTATATTACTGGATAAAATATAATGAAATAGAATCTAAGATATAGTTCCAAGTGTGCATGTTAAATGTAGAATGTATATTGTGCACTGCCACTCGGAGGATAAGCCTCATGTAGTGGTCCTTGTTCTAGCAGAGTTGAAGGAGCCTCCAACTGAAGACACGCTGCTCTCTGGCCAGTTGGGTCTGCAGTGGGTGTGATGTGTTTTGTCTATGTTGATCTTGAGCAATTTGTGCAACATCCTTTCTCAGCAACCAACTCAGGGGCTCCAGAGCAGTCCCCAGCACAGATGAACAGGGACTAGAGTAGTCTAAGGGGGGCTCTGCTAATTTATTCTGGTAGACTAATCAGTTAGATTCATTTTATTTCTACAGCCCTTTCATTAGTAGAGACTGACAGAGCAGCTTTACAGAAATGTGAAGAAATCTTGGGAGGAACAAGACTTTTAAAAGGGAACCCAGTCTCCTCTGGGTGATGCTTAGTGTGGTTATTACTCTTCCACAACTAAAGTGTTACTTCCACAATATACTAAAGATCATATGGGACTAAAGTAGATTAATGGAGGTTTTGCTGTTATAATGGCCCTTTGAGAAGATTAAATGAGTTAAAATAAACCTTGATCTTGAAAGAAATTCTTGCCAGTTGCTCAAGGCGGTCCAAAAGATGGAGGATGAAGCCTTTATTTGTCTCTCACATTACAGCACAGTTAAATACCCCAACTTGTTAGGGTCAGCCATAATACTGCTATGGAGCTTGACCAAAAACCCAGAGCCTTAATCATTGAGCCATCACTCCCTAAATTTGGCTTAAAAATGTAGATGGACATGCTGGTAATAAAATCAAAATCCTTTAAAACAGTACAAACTGCAATATTTATCAACATGCATGTATTAAGTTAAACTAAAACTTGTAACTAGAATTATGTAAACTTGACCATTGTTCACTATGATACTGGAGTTGATTTTGCTGCTGCCATGGTGATTGCTGTAGTCTTCTTGAGTTGATAGAAAATGAACTTTGACCCTCAGTTCTCTTTGTAGTGTTCAGAGGTTTGTTTGTTTTTTTTTCTCTCTCTCTCTCTCTCTCTCTCTCTCTCTCTCTCTCCAGCTCTGATTATAGCTAAAGGAAAGAAAGATGGTAATGGAGGACAGGTCAATCCTTGTGTCTTCAAGATGGTTAAGCACCTCCGGGATTTGGGTTACTGAACCCCCTCTTTCACTCTCTCTCTCACACACACACACACACACACACACACACACACACACACACACACACACACAGAGCTTAGATTGAGCAACAAGTGGAGTCTGCATGTGGGCAGTTGTGTTGCTTGGTTGATCAGGTATCAGACTGTATACACATTGAGGCGATTCCAGCATTTTCACTTCACTTAATCAGGAGAGTATGCTGCAGTGATGGATTGATTCAGCCCCTGTCAGTTTGATTGGATGGTATTCCTTATGGAATGAGTGGAGCATCTCAGGCATCTGTTAGATTTTTTTTTTTTTTATTTTGATGCTGAAATGAACAAATGTTACTGTTAAAGAGAACATAATAAAATTTATTGTGAAATCATAACTGAGTGTGTGAGTTTATGGTGTGTGGTTGTCATCCTTAATATCTTACCATGGTTGAGGTGTGGTGACTAATGCAAGTGTCAACCTTCTATCTACCCAGGATAGTTAAGGCAAAAAAAGCCTAAACTCAGAAGTGAGGGACACAATTGGCATGGAAAATATAAGCCAGGGTTTAAATAAAGTAGTAAATGTCCAATGTGAAAATGGGTGTGGTTAATGCTGTATCAGCAGAGTATGTGGGAATTGTAGTTTGAGGAGTGGTGTTTGTAGGCTGCAACGTGCTGACTTGGAAGTGTAACCCAGAAGTCTCACCAGGTGCTGCTTCTCAGCACCAGCATAATTTTTGGCCCAGAATAAATTGTAGATAATGGAAACCATCGTTACTGAATCAGTGGATACAGCAGTCCCTATGCATAAGCAAAAATATTAAATCTCCAGAAACAGGATAAGACATGTACATTGACTCGTGCCATGTTGCTAACTACCTAATTGGTGCATTTGACTTTGATTCAACTGACTCAATGGTCAATATGAACCGTTGAAAAGGAGCTGTAAAATGCAGCAGTGAAACCAGTTTCTCCTTCCTATTGTAGTTTGCAACTGATGTGACTAGTGGGAGATCTTGTGGAATTGTTCCTTAATGTTGTATACAGTTGAAGTTCCCCTTTTCTTTTCATTAACTTGATTACTGACAAATTCTAGTGTTCTTTTAACAAATCATTGTTGGGCTACAGTCACATAAATTCAATGTGGTGGTTTCTGTACATGTTTATCAGTCTACACTATAGCAGAAAATGATGTAATAAAAGATTTTAGTGCCACTGGAAAGATCCTATCCGCTCCAGGTATTAAAGGTCATAGGCAAGGGTTGGAGGTGGAACGTAGAATATCAACTCTTATTTTCTAGAACAACCACCCAAAAAGCAAATTCAATCTTCCTGGTGTCTCATTTGCACCCTAAAATTGAATAAAACGGTTAAAATGTACTGGTTTGCACAAGTTCTGAAGGTTTGTTTACATCTCACTTATGCGCACTTTTAGTGCCAGGGGACCGTCGTCGTGATGTCATTCAAGGCAAACAGACTGGGAGCAGTTCTGTGTTTACTTGCAAACTGAGCACACGTGTACAGACTTTGGTTGTGTAAAATATCTGAAAGCGACAGCAATTTTGAAGTAGGAACTCTCCAAATTAAATATCGAGAAGTGAAACCATATATGCATGAACCTATGGCCATTGTGAAGCAATCGGTGAATGTGGCTCAATGGTTTGACTGTTCAGCCTTGGAATCGGACAGTGACTCGGCCAACTCTGATCACGATGACCCCGGACCTCAACAAGACTCGCGCCCAAACGATTTATCCTGGTAGTTATAAATTCTTACTTTCATTGTAATAATAAGAGCCCTTTTGAAGACTAATTAAACCGCTCTCCCTAGTGGATATAGGTAACGATTACTTGACAGTATGCCGGTAGGCCACATTAGCCTGCCATCCACGGCATTATACTATTTATAGCCTTCTCTAAGCGAGGAAACATCCCTTTGTCTCATTTCCACAATGATTGTATAGGATCCCTCAGGATTCTTGACTTGTCAATTACAAGCAAAGGTAAAAATGTTTACCTCCAATCTTCTCCTTTTTGCTTGAGTGTTGCTGGTCCGTTTCTTCTTTGACTGCTTGATTTTGTTTCACGTGCACAATCCACTCTCTCCGCCTCGTCTCCTCTTTCGGAAAAAGCCAATCCTCTGGCTTCACGCGCACAACCCACTCTCTCCGCCTCTTCCGGAAAAAAACAACCCTCTGGCTTCACGCACACAATCCACTCTCTCCACCTCTGGCTTCACGTGCACAATCCACTCTCTCCGCCTCATCTCCTCTTCTGGAAAAAACAACCCTCTGGCTTCACACACACAATCCACTCTCTCCACCTCATCTCCTCTTCCGGAACAAACAACCCTCTGGCTTCATGCGCACAATCCACTCTCTCCGCCTCGTCTCCTCTTCTGGAAAAAAACAACCCTCTGGCTTCACGCATACAATCCACTCTCTCCGCCTCATCTCCTCTTCTGGAAAAAAACAACCTTCTGTCTTCACGCGCACAATCCACTCTCTCCACCTTGTCTCCTCTTCCAGAAAAAAAACAACCTTCTGGCTTCACGCGCACAATCCACTCTCTCTGCCTTGTCTCCTCTTCCAGAAAAATCCAACCCTCTGGCTTCACGCACACAATCCACTCTCTCCACCTCATCTCCTCTTCCGGAACAAACAACCCTCTGGCTTCACGCGCACAATCCACTCTCTCCGCCTCTTCTACTCTTCCGGAAAAAAACAACCCTCTGGCTTCACGCACACAATCCACTCTCTCCGCCTCATCTCCTCTTTTGGAAAAAGCCAACCCTCTCGCTCCACCTCTTCTCCTTTTTTGGAAAAAGCCAATGCACTCTCTCTGCCTCTTCTCCTCTCTCGGAAAAAGGTAAAAACTTCTTCCTGAACCGGTCCCGTTGTTACAGTTCACTGCACAACAATAAGGCATTGGGTTTTTCTTTGGAAATTCCTGAACTCACGTCTGCACTCAAAAGCCGAACGGCAGTGTAAGTAAATGGAAGTGGACTCAACTCAAGCGGTTTGTTTGTCTTAAATGATGTCATGCACCGAGTGGTCACGAAAATAGCCGAATAGAAATTCACCACAATCAGCAATAACTTATTTTAATTATTTTATTAACAATATTTCTTGGGACCAGAAGAAAATTACAGAGGGTTTAATATATAAAGTTGCAAATGTTCATAAAATTAAAACCATTGCCTATGAGCTTTAAGATATAAATTTCTTGTTTTGCTTTTTTCAAAATCTTGCAAGACATCACAAATCCCTTCACAATTCAAAATCAGCAACATCTTCACATCATGTATACCAAATCTGGCATGAATCCAACAAACTGCCTTGAAGGAGAACGCCAAAATGTAACACCTGTCAAAACGCACAAAACCAATAATAACTCACTTCCTGTTGAGTATGGCTAATACAATGTATATTACAATTTTGTTTGTCTTGGGGCACCTCATACACCTAACAAATTTGACACAGATAGGTGAAACTACATACTGGGCAAAAGTTTCAATGACATGTGGGGGCGCTATAGACTCCCCTGGACACAACTGGGGCCAAGCCTCTATCCCAGAGTATCAGTGGCCAGGACTGATGTGTGTACCAAATATTATGAGTTTTTGCCCATAGGAATCACCTAAAAAATGGCCAAGTCTTGAAGAAAAAAAATTCCTTAGGAAAACAACAGGGCCTTGCAGGTCCGGTGCTTGGGCCCTAATAATAAATAAGAATATAAGAAATGTGTGAAACTAGAAAAAGTACAATAATTAAAATAACAAGCAGTGTAAATAGTAACATAAGATTAAGGTAAATAATAAACACCATTTAATAGTTAAACTGAAAAAAGTTTTGATGGTTGATAATATTTAAAGATAACATGTTTGGTATCAAAAATAAAATTCTGCTTCATGACTTTCATATGTTGAATGTGAAGAAGGTTTTAGACACAAGCTGGAAGACATTTTGAGATGTAGGTCCTGAAGTACCAAAAATTTAAAATCTAAAAACTACAGTCAGATCGTGGAAAAGCTTTTTTTTTTTAAATAATAATAATAATAATAATAATGCCCGAGCGAGCGGAGCCCCATAGGCATAGAGTGTGGATACATAAAGAAACCCGTCGAGTTGTTTTCTGATGGTTTCGGTCCTGTGCATGCCTGCCACCATACCGGTGTTAGGAATGACCAGTCCTACACACCGCCTAGTGGCCATTGTTAGCAATTACAAGTCATACACCGCCTAGTGGCCAGTGTTAGTAATTACCAGTCATACACACCGCCTAGTGGCCATTGTTAGTAATTACCAGTCATACACACCGCCTAGTGGCCAGTGTTAGTAATTACCAGTCATACACACCGCCTAGTGGC
>JAOBAM010000005.1:31993162-32006188 GCA_025212355.1 Notarius kessleri | reverse complement strand
TCTCCTGAAATGTTTTCTTTTATTTCTTCTTCCTCAGGGTAGTAAAACTCGCTTTCGCTGTGAAGACTGTCGTTATCACTATCCATGCTGTAAAATTAATGCTATTCTCCTGAGAAATGCAAAAATAAACATTGACAAAAAATGCTACTATGTTTGTTGTTGTGAACGAGCGAGTCGGCAGAGGTCCGTAACCGGGATCCGTATTGTAGGATACAGACCCGCTTGCTAGCCAATCAGAGCACAGGATTTGATGGAAACCGGACCGTGAAAAAAAATTAATGGAATTATGTGGTAAACAGAAGGTGTTAAAAAACATGTTAAGATTCTTCACAGTAGCCAGCGTTTACCTTGAAGATACTTTGCACACTATTGGTATTATCTTAACCAGCTTCATGAAGTAGTCACCTGGAATGCTTTTCAATTAACAGATGAGCCTTGTCAAAAGTTAATTAGTGCAATTTCTTGCCTTCTTAATGTGTTGATCAAATAGTAAATAATAATAATACAGTAAATAGCCCTATTCCACAACTGTAGTAATCCGTATTATGTCAATAACCATTCAGCTAAGTAAAGAGAAACGACATCCATCGTTACTTTAAGACATGAAGTGTCTTTTAATTCATTAACAAAGAAAAAACACTGAATTAGGAGGTCTGTCCACACTTTTCACTGGTACTGTGCATCCTTTCCTAACTAACATGTTGGTAAAGATTGTGTTATATCCTGTAGGAAAAGACTCCCCCCTATCAGTATAAAGACGCTTCGGGAAGCTCTCACAGTTTTTTCTTTTCTCTCATCTACAAAACCAAAAGTTTGAAAATGCAGAACAGTACAATATAGACAAAGTTTAAATATAGAGAAGTGATGCTTCTGGGGTTTTAGGGATGTTACAGTGGTGATGTCAGTGATGACTGTAATGATGATGGTGGTGATGATGATGATGATAAGCTCAGCTTATATAGCGCCTTTCTCACACCCAAGGTCGTTTTACAATTACAAAAAAAGTACACCAAAAGAGGGTCAGGATGTAACTCCAGTGGCGTAGCTGCCCACCATCCCACCAAAAGGCACATGAGGGTATAGCCTGCACAGCCATTGCGACGCCACTGGGCAACATTGCTCGGACCACTGCACCATGGATCCACAAAGCAAACAGAAGCACCACCACACAGAGTGCTGGACAAACCTCATGTTGGAGAGTAACAAGCTCAGTGCAGTCCATAGTGAGCAGCACAGGTATCACCCATGGCGGACCAAGGCCTGAAGGAAACCGATGCCCAAAACTTGGTCCGGGTCTATGCCACACCCAACGGACAAAACATTCAAACAAAGAACATTCAAACAAATAAACATCAAATCACATGATCACAAAAAGAAAAAGTGATGCCGGTGATGTTGAGGATGACTGATAATTATGATATAGATGATGATTGTGATGTCTGTGATATGATGGTGATGACAGTGATGCCAAGGTTGATGTCAATGGTGATGATGATATCTCAGAGTGTAACCTTGCGGAATGCTTCTGAGGAGGTGTGTCATCATTGATGCCATCTGTTTATTTTTTATCAGTGAAGGAATATGGAGTGGGAGGGGTTTATAAATGACTTCCTGTGTGTCAGTTCCTCCTCCTGCAGTGTAGCTGTTATTGCTGTGGTTCTTATGATCATACTTCAGTTCTGGCTTGTGTGTGAGAGAGAGAGTGAATATTCTCTAATGAAGAGAAGTGAACTCTCCCTTAGATAATTAATATCACACTCTCCTGGGTGTTGGGTTGCTGTGTGTGTGTGTGTGTGTGTGTAGGGGGGGATTAGCAGTGTGAGTGTAACACACTGGGTATTCAGTTTCTCTTGCTGGAGTTGATGTAGCAACAACACTGCTGCTGATTGGCTGTTATGGTGATGCCAGTCTGTCTGTCTCCACATGTGCCTTTCTTTATCACTGTCTGTTCGACTTGCTCTACCTTTTTGTCTTCTGTCTGTCTCACTCTACCTGCCTGTCTCTTTCTGGTATCTAAGCAACAGAGTGTGATTCAGTAACCAGCGGCTTGTATAAGAATAACCCATTCTCTCTCTCTCTGTGCATATGTCAGTGTTGTGGTTAGTGAGTATGTGACTGCCCCCTGCAGGCCGGAGTGAGTGTATCTCACCATGAACAATAAGGACACAACCACTGAATCCGGTCAGTCGCTCTCTCTCACACACACAAACACACTTACAGTATACATACTCACAGACACACACATTCACACCTACACACTAAGGGTGAAAGAAAATATCCATACACCTTTTGTATTACATTATGTTTTGTGATAGTGTTTTTTGAGGATCAGTACAGTATCAGTTTTTATTTAATAGTTTAAGTGCAAAGATTCATGGCAGACAGTGGTTCATTTTGTGCCATGTTGAAACTCCCGACTGCTAGATGGCGTTGTTGTAATCCATCATCACTTTTCCACAACAAAGTAACACCATAAACTGAGACAGGAAATAGCATTAGGGCACATTAATAAACTTGGCATTATCAAACATAGCTGACTAGTCACATTACCACCAATGGCTGATTTTGAAAGTGTTATATACCAGCTCCCGCAGCGTACTTTTTTACCCCCACCAACTTTGTTTTGGCCTCTGTTTGTTTATCTGTTCCCAGCGTAACTCAAAAAGTAGTAAACGGATTTTGATGAAGTTTTGAGGAAAGGTGAGACATGGGCCAAGGAGCAATTGAGTAGATTTTGATGTGTGAAATTCCTAGATCAGCAATTTATGAAATACTCAAACCAGTCTATCTGCGACCGACATCCATACCAAAGTCGCAGAGATCAGTTTTTCCCCATTCTGATATCTGATATGAACATTAACTGAAGCTCTGACATGCATGTTTTTTTTTGTTTTTTTTAAATCCCCCGCTGGCTGAAAGGCCCGAAGGGGGATTATGTCGTGGCGATGTCCGTCCGTCCATCCATTTGTCCGTCCCGGGAAGGGTACTCACCTTCTGAAATCAACTCCTCTCACAAATTTGGAGGAATTTCACAAAACTTGACAGGATTCTTTATGTTGATAATACGCATATTACAATTTAATTTCATTCAGTCACATTTTACCAGACCTATGGCCCTTCATTACCAAACTTGTACTTTGACAGTTTCATGAGGGTGTATTAAGCACTTATAGTGTAGATATAGTTGCCAGCGGGGGATACTGTGCTCTCAGAGCACTCTTGTTTGCATTACACTGCTGCCACATGATTGGCCGATTGTGATACCTGCCTGAATGTGCAGGTGTTTCTAATAAAGTGGACAGTTTTTATTTATACACGTATATAAAATCACACACATGCCTACAACACCTTCACTTTATTTACAGGGACTGTGATAAATGCAGATCCTACTGTTCTGATTGCTTTAAAATTAACCTTTTTTTTTAAAACTCCGATTTATGCATTTGGTGGTTCAGTCTTTATACTTTGATAGTTTTCTGAAAATTAAATGCAAAAAGTCGCAATGTATCACCTTGTTTACAGTATAGCTATATTTTAGATTATATTAAATCGTAACCTCTGTATGTATATGCATCCTATCAGCAAATTTGTGTCAATACACAACTCCACTACACACATGCCTGTCACTCTGTCAGCATGTGATTTATTACTGGGGGTGTACATGTATGTGTGTTACAGAGAATAACCGTCAGATGAAGGTGTTTCTGCCCAATAAACTGCTGGATTGTTTGCCTCGAACAAACACATTACCGAAAGAGAGACTCCGGTGGAACACCAACGAGGTATGTGTGTGTTACTCATTGCAACCTACAGTACAAGCTGGATCACTCTTATTATAGACATCAAGACAGACCCACGACTGAGTAACGAATCTACAATCTGAATGTGAAGTGTGATCAGAAACGTGTGTGTAGCTATATCTACATCTCTCTCTTACATATATACTTGCATACTCACGTTGTGTGTATTACAGGAGATTGCATCATACCTGATCTCCTTTGACCGACATGAAGAGTGGATTTCCTGCACACTCAAGACCAGGTGTGTGTATCTGTGTGCGTGTGTGTTACCATGGTTACCAAGACCAAATTGTGAATGTTACCGCAGTAACAAAGAGGTGTGTGTGTGTGTGTGTGTGCGTGCGTGCGTCAGGCCACAGAATGGCTCCATCATTCTGTATAACCGGAAGAAGGTGCAGTACAGGAAGGACGGATACTGCTGGAAGAAACGGAAGGATGGCAAAACCACACGGGAGGATCACATGAAGCTCAAAGTGCAGGGAACTGAGGTGCGCACACATACATGCTCATACACATAGTACATGCATGTATGCACGCACAGTGTATATATGCACACATACCATATGCAGTATACTTCATAAGTACAGTAAAGCTATGGAAAAAAGTGACCACCATTAAAAGTGGTCTGGTTTTTTTTTTCATAGCTGTGTGTTTATTTCTAAGGACTAATCTCTCTCTCTGTCTCTCCCCCCACACACAGTGTCTCTATGGTTGTTATGTCCATTCCTCCATTGTCCCAACATTCCACAGGAGGTGCTATTGGCTTCTGCAGGTCAGGCTTCAAGTTACATAACTGGCTGCAGTCACATGACCAGCTATTGCGTGTTACTGAATCATCTTTAATGCAATAAAATTAACCTGAAAGCTATGGGTTTGTTATGTGACCTTATTTGCATAATGATAGCTAAATTTTACTATATGATTTACTGCATTAGTATTATCATTTATGTTTAGCGCTAGCATTTTGGTTCAACATTGCTGCTTATGATACATTTCCTGACTTGCCGTTCCACATCTAAGTTTCATGAAGAGTGGTGTGTGTGTGTGTATAGAACCCAGACATTGTGCTGGTCCACTACCTGAACGTGCCGAATGTGGAGGACAGTGGCAAGGCATGTGGGCCGGTCCTGTGTGCCTTTACTGACCGCCGAGACGGACTGCGCTGGAGCCGAGAGGAGCTGCTCTCACAACTTAAACCCATGTGTGAGTAACCAGACGCAGCATAGAACCACAAGTGACTGACCAATCACAGCTCAAAACCACAAGTGATTGACTATTTTGTGTGTGCGCGCGTGTGTGTGTGGATAGTTCACAGTATGAAGTGGTGTGGCAGTGGAAATGGGGCAGACGTTTCCATTGAGCAGCTTGTGCAGCAGATTCTGGAGTCACAACAGACCAAACCACAACCACGCACACATACCTGCCTCTGTAACCATGGTAATCTGGATATTTACAAAAACTTTTTACAAACCACATGTACACAAACACTCATGCTGAAACTCTGTGTGTGTGTGTGTGTGTGTGTGTGCGTAGCTTCTTCTGGGATGAACATTCCTCATCGGTGTAACAGCACGAAACATCGCATCATCTCCCCGAAACTGCCATGTGGCCCTGTCCCCTACCTCACTGAAGTCCAGAACCTAACCCATGAGAGCTCAGGGGGTGGGGCAGCCAGCAGAGATGGAGGTACAGGAGATACAGTTGCAGGAGGTGTGGCCAATGAGAAAACCCAACCTTCCAGCCCAGCAGTTACCCTTGACAACGGGAATTCTGCTCCACCCTCTTCTTCCTCATCCAGCTCGCCACAAACACAGTGCACTGCAACACTTGCCCTTGGCAACAGCAATGGTTTCTATGGTGACCAACGTGGCAGCCTGGCAACAGTAGCTCTGTCTCAGAATGCAGTAATCGTCATGACGACAGCAGCAGCAGCAGCTGCGTTGGGCCGGGGACGGGAGGAGTCTAAAGGAGAAATCAATTCTGCGCATCTGTCACTCACGCATACTGGAGGCCGGCTCGTCTTATCACCTGTCCCAACCAAACAGGAGACGCCCCCTCCCAGCCCCGTCCCTGTCCCAGCTCACACGGTGCCACCCAGTCAGGGTGTGGCTACGCTGTCTCTCACTCTTCTGCCCAGCCCTGTGATTGGAGGATTGCTGTTGACAGATCGCATAATTGCAGAAAAGCCCAGTGCGATGCTCCGCCCCTCGTCTCCCTCTCCGTCATTAATGGCACCGCCATCTACACAGACTGCCTCTGTACCTGGCCCCGCCCCTTCTGTACCACTGCTGTTTGACCCTGATTCTTTTCTCAATAGCCCCAAACAGGGCCAAACTTATGGTGGGTCCTCCCTCTCCCCTCTCAACACGACTAACTCCACCTCTTCCTGCCAGAGCCCACCCCCTTCCTCTTCTCCACAGCCTCCTTCACTGGCGTTGACTCTTTCTCCAACCTCTCCACCCTCATCTCTCTCTTCTCTCTCTCCTCCCACGTCTACACCAAACTCTGCATCCTTGTCTCCTTCGCTCTCTTACTCACTCTCTCCTTCTTGCCCGGCCCCCTCTCTCCTTCCCCTTTGTTTTGACTCCTCACTGGCTCTTGATTCACTGACCCACCCACTAAGCCCCACACTAGACGCTCAGGTCTCCTTGCCACGATTGGACATGACCCCCCAAAGCTCTGTCAGCGATGGGCAAGCTCTTCTAATTGGACAAGAAGAAAATGCAACACCTACTCTGCTGTCACTAAACTACACACACAACCAGCCATTGCCTTCACAGCACTCGACATCCAGTCAACAGTCTAGCAACCATCTGTCAGTCGATCAGTTACCGCTCCATCAGCTTTTGCCCAAACAGCAGCAGACCAATCAGCTTCCAGCTGATGAAGGGAGGGTGGGGCTGAGGCTTCAAGAAGAAGCTCATCTCTTGATGACCCAAACACACACACATTCGCAGGGTTTGAGGCCTCCAGGGCGAGGCCTGCGTCATAGCCTCAGCCAGCCAGCTCTGCTCACACACAGTGATGCACACACCGATACACACAATGACGCACACAAACAGTCACATACGCACACACTTCTACCACAGAAGATCCCTGTTCAAGTGAAGGAAGAAAAGTCTCCACCCATAACTCCAACCATTCTGCGAGAATTAGAGTGCGATGAAATGCCCATGGACACTACTCACAGTTCTGACAGCACTGCCCAGCAACACACAGATGAGGCGGAGTTATCGTTTGACTCTACCTTTCCTGATCTGATATCCGAACTGATCACGGAGGAGGCAAACAGCCACTCTGCCTCTGCAAGCCTAAACTCTGCCTCTGTCCCACCTACTTACCCAGTCAGGTACATGGCCCCACCCCAGCCAACGCCCTCCACCTCCTACTTGCCCTACACACTCCTCACACAAACACACATGCACTCCAACACACACTCTGGAATGGGAGAGGAGCCTCAGCGTCTCGCGAGCATCACTGATTTCTCACCTGAGTGGTCATATCCGGAGGTGAGACAGTCTCTCTCACACACACACACACACACACATACCCATACGTACACCTATATACACACGCTCACACCCACTTACATACGCATTCTCACACAGACACAGTTGTACACGCACATACCCACTTAAGGTGTATTCACACTAGGACTGATTTCCTTGTACTGGTCCCAAGAGCGATTGTCCCCACTCCCCAGCTGACCTGTGCTCATGTTGCACTTTTATGTTTTGGTGCCAAATGTGCTTACATCACAATGCAGCTTTACTCGCTGACTACAATTTGTGTTCAACTGAGAACCAGACCCATGATTAACCCAAAGATTCTCCAATGAATTGAAAAGTGCCTGTTATAGCGTTTGAGTTCCGTGCAGTTAACAACCAGTGTGCATGAGTCCAACCACACCCGAGCCCATCTCTTCCAAATGGACCAAGTCAAGTCAGTTTTATTTGTATCGTGTGTTTAACAGCAGACATTGTCGCAAAGCAACTTTATGGAAAAATATAAATTTTATACATGAATTTATCCCTAAGGAGCAAGGCTGAGGCAACGGTGGCAAGGAAATGCATGAGGAAGAAACCTTGATAGGAACCAGACTCAAAACGGAACCCATTCCCATTTGGGTGATAGTGTGATTTATAAATATCTTGCTTCTATAACTGTGTGCTCTCTATATGGTCAAAAAGTGCAATTGTGTAACCAGGAAATTCATTGTAGTTTTGAAATTAAGTCTGTTTTGTTGACATTATAAACTGTTCATTGATGGAGACTTGGGTGCAAGACACTTCATGACAACTGCAGTCTGAAGTCATCAAAGCAAAACATATATATGGTCATCCTCCACAGTAGTGAAGCAGAACTCCAGCCAGAAGTAGGGCATCAGGATGGATCAGGCAGGTCTGGAGAGCAGGAGAGGGCAGCATCGCTGGTATCTCAGGAGTGGCATTTGTAGCTTGGCAGAGAGAGAGAAGGCGAGAGAGAAACACAAATTATTAGGTATGTCTATTGTCGCACAATGGTTAAGAACAGAGTACATTTTGCGCTGAGTGCAAGTGGGTATTCTAGCAAGACTAGCTATGACAGCATAACTAATAGGGAGAGCCAGAAGGTAACACAGACATGAGGGTGCCCTGGTACATAAAGCGGCCAGTCACTGGACCGTCAACAAACCTGAGTGAATGTGAGGGATGGTGAGGGCTAATAAAAAGCTGTTACCTCTCTGCTTTGTGCCTCGTGGCACATGAGGCCTTCTACTTCTGGTTTCCGTAATATTTTATTTATTTTTTTAACGGGAGAGGGTTATCAGCCCTTAGAACAACCTGAAGGACCAGGGGATCACTCTTCATCTGGTCCTTACCCTTCAACCTGTTCAACATGGGTGACCCTACCAGGAGTATAAGACTCTGGCCAACATGGCTCTTATTAAAAAAAACAAACTAAGCTATTAATAGCTATTAACAAAAGGCTTGACTAAACAAATATGTTTTCAGCCTCCACTTCATCTCGGTTATTATTCACCGATATTCACTTCACCTTAGGCAAATAATTGTTAAATAGTAGTATTTTATAATCAATGCAAAATTTGATTGACAGTGTGGATAAGATTGGGGTGATGTGGTCATATCTTCTGGTTCTAGTAAGGACTCTTGCTGCTGCATTCTGGACTAACTGGAGCTTGTTTATGCATCTATTAGAACATCCACAAAGTAAGGCATTACAATAATCCAACCTAGAAGTAACAACAGCATGAACTTGTTTTTATGTATCATGTAGTGGCATATTATTTGTACATTAGCCTCACATGAAAGACTGGAGTCAATAATCACACCAAGGTCTTTTGCTGCTGCACACAATGAAACAGAACAGCAGTATAGAACAACAGAATCAATAACAGAATCAGAAAGCTTACTTCTAGCTGCATGTGGTCCAAGTACAAGTTCATATATATATATACACACACACACACACACACTGTGGGCCTTAAAAAACACCAAAATTTTGTACATTAGTACATATAGAGAAGTCACAATTTACATCTCCAACCTGATAACGATCAATTAAATGAGACCTGAGCCAGGAGAAGGCCATTCCTTCAACTCCAACATTTTCTTGTATGTCAAGGGGAATGATGTGATCAGTGGTGTCAACAGCTGAATTAATGTCAAGCAACACAAGTAAGGAGGCACAACCCTGATCAGAAGTCAATAGTAGGTCATTTATTACTTTAACCAGTGCTGCCTCTGTGCTATGATGAGGTGTAAATCCTGACTGATACATTTCATGAATGTTATTCCTATGTTAGTAGAAGCATATCTGCTGTGCTACAGCCTTTTCTTGGATCTTTGAGATAAAGGTAGGTTTGATATTGGCCAATAGTTAGACAGGTGACAGGAATCGAAGTCAGTTTTGTTTTTTTGTTTTTTTAAATCAAGGACTTGATAACTGCTAGTTTAGGTACAAAGTCATTGCTAAGTGAAAATTTGGTTATTTTTAGAAGCGGTTCAATTGCTGGTGGTGGTATCTATTTGAAGAAATGTGTAGGTAAGGGATCTAGTATAAAAGTTGATTTTGATGAGAAAATTTGTGAAATTAGTTTGAGCTTTTGGAAGGGAATAAAACAGTCTAATCATTGATCTGACTTAGGTATATTGTTATCTACAGGGTTAGTTATCAAATTCCCCAGCTTTAAATTAATAGTCTGAATTTTTTGCCATTGTAAAAATGATGCTGCTGCTACATATTGAAAATGTGCATGTTTCTGTGATGGTCTTATTCCTCATAAAATTTGCTACAGTAAATCCTAGATAAGAATCTAGGATTACTTTTGTTGTCTTCTATTAGGGTGGCAGATACATTGATCAAGTAGCACTAAGAGCTTTCTATAGTTCAGGAGGCTCTCCTTCCATGCAAATTGAAACACTACCAATTTAATGCTATTTACATTCAAATTTCGGAGTGGTCTGTTTTAAGGTGTATGTGTGATTATTATACCAGGATGCAAGTTTTTTTTCTCTCTAATTATTTTTATGTTAAATGGAGCTGCATTATCCGAAGAACATCGGATCAGTGACTCTAAGCATTCAGTTGCCTGATCAAGTTCTATGGGGTCTGAACAGTGATCCAATCAAGGGTGACTCTTCTGGGACAGCACTGATAAAACTCTGTGCAGTAGTTAATGTGAATGTACGTTTGACACCGTAGCATGGCAAGTTGCATATATTATTGCTAAGACATTTCAAATGACATGGATAATGATCTGAGATAGTGCCAGACTATGAAAGTGTGACTCTCTTTTCTAGATTTAATCTGAAAGTTACTTTTAGATCAAGAGTGTAACCACCATTATAAGTGGGTCCTATGATGTTCTGATTAACCCCTACTGAATCTAGAATGAACATGAGTGCTGTTTTCAGAGCTTCTTCCAGGTTATTAAAGTGAATATTAAAGTCTCTAGGCTTGGGCGGTATGGTGAAAATATCGTGTACCGCGGTATGACAAAATACCGGCGATATATTTTTAATACCGTCAAAAATAAATATATTTGTATTTTTATCCAACTTACTCGAAACGACTGTAATGTCATTTTATTATAGTACAACCGTCTCTGGTACAGCGCGCGCACGCCACTAGATGGCAGTTTGCGGGTCAACAGCAAAGATTCTAGAATCTTTGGTCAACAGGCAGCAGCGACAGTTGGCCCAGTCATAAGGCCCAGTCAGTGCGTGAGGATGGCGACTGCAAATGATGGCAGTGTGGAATTAGTTAAAAAGGCCAATGCCTCAGCCGCTGTACAAAAAACGTAAATACCGGCATACCGTGGTATTTAGGTCAGGAATATACCGGGGTATGAAAAAAATGGATACCGCCCAAGCCTACTGTCAAACTAAATTCTAAACATGCACACAAATTTCTCATTGGTCTAACACAGAGTCTTTGAGTGATGCTCCCGATGTGAATACAGAACAACATTGAGTGATGGCAGGCAACAACATTGAGATGGTGGCTTTTTTATTTTTGACAGCTCTATTTTCTTCTGACTTTCCATGCAACTCTAAAACCTGTACACCCAAAAGTTCCTAAGTTGAGCATTTTCTTGAGCAGGCTTCACATTCATTATTTCAACAAGCTTCAACCAAGCACTGAATTTGCTTTTCTTGAGCTAGACCTCAAACTTGCTCTTACCCAATTAGATGAAAGCAACATTAACAGAAACTATTTTAACTTATTACCTCTAGAAGTAGTTATTTTTTGATGAGAGGGCCCACGGAAACACTAACTTGAAACTGTAGATTGCGTTACCAACCATTCACAGGACAAAAACAAAAACGTAATCGTCACTATCCTGTGCTACGAGCATTTTATGAAGACCTCATAACACTTACGCCCTTATAAGCCCATTGCTTTAATTTTGACATGATGTCGTGCGTGCTAGGACACCTTCATAAAACGCTACCCAGCTTTTTTCAGTAGCATGAGCACGTAAAGTCTCGGTGATATAGCTTATGTGGTTTCTGAAAAAACTTGTCCAGAGTCCAATAATGAAAATCAAGGGCCATAACTCTGAAAATAATAATTTCTCATAAATGATTTTCAAACTCAACTTAGATCACAAATAGTAATAGCAGCATGCAAAGTTTCATTGATGCAGCTTATGTGGTTTCTGAGGAAACTTGTCCAGATTGAAACGGATGGAATTCATTCTTATATCCCCCTGCACACTTCATGGCGGGGGATAATAACTACTGAACTGCACAAACACTCAAATTATTACCTGCTTTTCTAGGCAGTTAAAAAAAATTATGCAACAGACAGTGCATTTAAACCATTTTTTCCTACATCTCTCCTGTTTCTGCGATGCCTTTTCAAAGCCTTCAAAAAACATGCTAAGAAAAAAAAAAAAAAAAAACCTTCAGTGATCTTTATTTAATGTCTACAGAAATAAAAATTACTTCACACAAAGTGAAAAAAATTCTATATAAAATTTGATCATTTAACAACTTTAAAATTCAGTAACAAATATTTAACATCTAACTAGTTGCTTCTAATCAGAGTCTGTAACTGTTATAAAAACAAACGCTGATGACACCTTTGATATCTTAGAAAAAAAAAAAAAAAAAGTTTCTAATATCCCAATATCAATATTACATCATCACCCTGCCCAGCTCTACCATCCAGTCCAGAATGCGTTGCTGTGCTGAAAACGTTCCTTCGTCGGTACAGTTAAGTCTACGGCTGCATCGTACAAAAAAAGTCACAAAACAGAGATATGAGATACATGTGCTGATATGCACAAGATATTTTTCACATGCTGATTCTGAATAAAAGAGCGTCAATGTTAAACAATTAAAAAGTGCTGCAGTATTTTCATTAATCTACCCTATAAGCTCCAGGTTGACGGCTCCATCAACATCATCATATCTGAACTTAATGCTGGTACGTTATTAAAGACCGTTACAGCACATTACAAGCATTTGTGTGCTCTGATGGTCTGAAAGTGTGCAAAACACAGCAAGACATGAAACAGCAATCATATTACCTCCCATGCCATAGACCAGGGGTGGGCAATTATTTTTTCCATGGGGCCACATGAGAAACAGAAAATTTTGTGGAGGGCCGGACCAAAAGGCTGAACTAAATTCTGCATAATATTAATTGTATTTCTTTATATAAAGCAGTAAATAACATTGTTTTTACAAGCTGCTAAGACTGGTAAGAGTATGGA
>JAOBAM010000005.1:31961605-31971606 GCA_025212355.1 Notarius kessleri | reverse complement strand
GGGATAGGCTCCAGCTTGCCTGCGACCCTGTAGAACAGGATAAAGCGGCTAGAGATAATGAGATGAGATGAGATGAATATCAGTACAAGCCCCAATTATAATAATGCGCACACACGCTGCCATGTGATTAGCTATCATAAGCTTACAACTCCAAAAGCACGTCAAGTTTTATTGCACTTGGGCAACCAATATGTAGCCAAGAATGTGACAAAAATTCGTTGATAGCCAGGTACGGGAAGTCAAATAGCCGATGTAAACATACTTGTTAGCCTGGATTTAGTCAGCTGAGAAAGGAGTTAACTTCAAGTCAGTATGGACATCGGGAAAAAAAAAAAATGGATCTCCGTTTGAACCTTGGAAAAACAGTGTTCGAAATACTTTCAGAAGAAAGTTAGGCTGCTCCTCAACATTTTAGGTTGTCCCACTTTTAAGTCCCTGATTTCTGCAAAAACTCGAAGACGTTTATCTAAATGCATGACCTACTCATTCTAAACCTGCCGAGCTTCACCGGAGAAGCTCTCAACCCGAGGGTTAAAAATCAAAACAATGGCCATGCTCTCAAAGCAATCTACCAACATTGTTTTCATTGTAGTACAATGGAAATACAAGTGTCTTGGAATTACCCCGGCACTACTAAGATTTACAATGAAATTTGAAGAAAATAACTGAGAGTTACAAACCTGACGGGGCAGTGATGAGATCCTCTTTTTTTTTTTTCTTTTTTCTGCCACCACTTTGTGCGTCGCCGAGCCCTCATGTACAGTGATGCTTGTTATCGTCATCATTTTGCAACCCCTGACAAACGCATTTCTGCCTCCTGACTTGTCAAATTCTATGCACCAGTCACAAAGTATCTTTTCCATCTCTTCTCCTGTGTCATGGCTTAGCCATGGGCGTCCTGCTCGCCATGACTCTTGAAAGACGCATCTAAGGACACGTTTTGAAGGCTTCCCCACCGTTGTCTGCTCACTAGCTGTTTCCTCTTGCTGTACTTCCGTTTTGGTCCTGGACGTTCCTTGTCTTTGCTCTTCTCGACTTTCACTTGTAGCAGCAATCTCACTGTCGTCTCCTCAACTAGCTGACTTGGAAAAATACTTGAACAAAGTGCTTTGACTTGCCATGTTCACAAAACTCCGAGAAAGTTTCAGAAAACTTTGAAACGTCATGACGTAACAAGGCTCGGGGTTCGTAAATTTTCTCTGTCAATCAGTGTCTGGGGGCGATTCGCCGCCTGTTCCGCAAGTGTCTTTGCCACAAAATTAGGTAGCGCACTGGGTTTGTAAATAGGTTGCATGGAACAAAATGTGGTTGCGTGGCGCAACTGGGCAACCGGGTATTTCGAACACTGATGCTACTATTCAGAGTTGAGCACCATACTTGTGCAAACTTTGCAGCATAGCAAAAAAATGTCTATATAGTGTGTGTGTGTGTGTGTGTGTGTATAAAATATAATATAAAATCACTCCACCCTGAAGGTTTTTTTATTACATCATGACTCTTCTGCTTTATTCCTATTGTAAGGAATGTGACATAGGAATGTTAGTCAAGAGTTCGTTATATAGTCAGGAGATTGGAAGTTTGGGTTCTGGTGATGTCACCGCTGGATGGAGTCTGAAAGAGAGTAACAGTCCTGCTGTTTGGGTTTGAGGATGGCCTTCCTGTTTCCCTGTAAATCAGAGTGGCACTAGCCAATCACAGCATCTTTTAGCTCATGTGTTCACAACTGGATAGTTGGAGTTTCCTTTGTGTTCAGATGTAGCATGACATTGTGTCCTTGTGTGTGTGTGTGTGTGTGTGTGTGTGTTTATAGATGTGGGCATGTGCACTGGGTCATCAGTCCGCTGCAGTGTTACTATACAGGTGGAGCAGTGTGGCACTGATGATTCCCGACTCTCTTGGTCGTCTCCCTCTTGCTGTTGCTCGCTCACGGGGACACACCCGTCTTGCCCACTGCCTCGAGGAGCTGCACACACATACACATTTACAGACACACACACCGGAGATCATACACACGCACAACCAGTCACATACACTGGACACTTCACCCCCACCTCAGCTGCCCCTGTCTCCACTATCTACAAGTCCTGATACAGGTAAGTCTCTCTGGGACACACACACACACTGCTAGCTAACTGGCTAACTTTGTATAAGATTAGCCAAAGTTAATTAGAAGTCAGATGTGTTCCCAGTAACATCATCTGTTCTAGTGTGGGTTCTAATAAGAACTCGACACATTTGTAAGTGATCTGGGATGGAATCCAAATGATATGTTCATTTTGTGCTCTCTCTTTTTCTCAGGTCTGAGTTCCTCCAGTAGTATTCCATCTCCTAGCGACCCACCCTCCCCATCTCCTAGCTCTGCATACTCCAGTGGTTCAGCCCCGCCCACCTCACCTCTGTCTCCTCCTGACCCAATGGATACTTCTTGTGACTCCTCCCCATGCTCCTCCCCAACCCCGCCCCTTCAATGTCCAACCCCCAAAAATATGGAGACGCATTTCCTGTTGGACTCTCCCCCCCACTCCCACGTGGAGCACACACACTCACATGCCCACTCCTCATTCGAGGCTGAATTGCTCAGTTACAGTGAAAACGCAGAGAACGAGGACTACCTGCATGCTGAGGTCTTACAGGTGACACACACACATACAAATACACACTCACTTTTTGCTTGTCTGTGTTTCTTCAGCCTGTGCTGATTGTGTGTGTGTGTGGGGGGGCAGGTTGACATGACAACATTGGCTGAGCAGATAATTGAGGCGAC
The DNA here is from genome assembly GCA_025212355.1 of Notarius kessleri. Classification (NCBI taxonomy): domain Eukaryota; kingdom Metazoa; phylum Chordata; class Actinopteri; order Siluriformes; family Ariidae; genus Notarius; species Notarius kessleri. The sequence continues at coordinate 31,968,842 of JAOBAM010000005.1, read as the reverse complement.
TCCTGAGCGAATCAAACAGGAGGAGTTTCCCAGGGGGGCAGAGTCACCACTCCGAGAGAGGCGGGATAATGCAGCCATTCATGACACCATGCCGTGGCTTGCACCCTACCTAGATACTGTAGACAGGTACACAGACCTGTAACGCACACACGCATTATACGCTTCCAGACCAAACAGTTCTATAGACACTCTAGGGACTAACGACTGGGGAGATCCCTTGAGAGGCACATACCTTTTTAAGGGCCTTAATTCTGTTTGCATTTGCACCGCCAGTAGGAATGCTGAAGTGATGTCAGCCGGTTTGCTAGCGTGACGTTAACAGGAAATGCGAGCAAAGATTTTTAGATTTTGCTTAGCTGTATCAGAATCAGTCTGTATTTCCTCTATCGCATATATGCTCAGTAAATTCCTGGACTTCACGGTCAACCCATTTGTCTGTGGGTTTGTGTAATGATGATGTTAAGAGCTGTTGTTTACATGGCTAACGTTTTGCGTAGATTTTTAAAAATGATGGTTGCCGGTGCTGCGTTTTCGACCAATCACCATACACTTGCATCACTCACAGTTTCTCTTGTGCTTGGACAGTACCTACCCTGAAGTAGGAGCTAATAAAAAGCTCCTCAAAACTGTGTTCTTAGAACTATCATCCTCATTTCCTGCAGTGTGGACACACAAAAAAGAGGGAACTTCCTCCAGCAGTTCTAAAAGACTATGGAGAAAGTTCCTTCAGTCTGAAAGTGCCTATACACTTGTACACGATTAATACACACAAGCATGCCAAACCTTGGTCATTTATACCTGTGTGTGTGTGTGTGTGTGTGTTAGGTGTGTGTGTCCAACCCCACAGCCGCCTTCCCCTCTCAGTGCTCTAGCTCTGCAGAGACTCCGCCCCCCAAGTAGTGCAGCATGGGCAGAGTTTTTGAATGCCTCAGCCAATGGGAGAATGGAGAGAGACTTTGCTTTGCTCACTCTGACGGACAGCGAACAGCGGGAACTTTACGAAGCTGCTCGCATCATCCAGAACGCTTTCCGCAGATACAAGGTACACACACACGCGCACACAATAACAGTGTTGTCTTTACAATATCATTGTAGATCAGTTCTGTATTGTAGGACTTGCGCTGCGAGGGTGAGAGAGCACAGACACACAACCCAGATTTTAGTGCAAAATGTGCAGGAATTTTAATGAAAAATAGGGAATGGAGAAATGCTGGAGAAGCGAGAGGTGAGATTGGTGTAGTCAGTGCATGCGGTGGGGAGCCCAGCTGGCAAGGTCACAGGCAGGGGCTGGCTGTGCTGTTTGCAGGAAATGCTCCATCGTTGACGCGGGTTGCCGACGTGACGTCTATGGAGCTCAAGCTCATCCTCCGCATCTGTGAAGTGACCTGAGCACACAAAGAGCGAGAGAGAGAGAGAGAGCACATGAGTTCTGCACTGGAAGTGCTCTGACTAATGTGTGCTTGTGTAGGTGCCTTTTTATACTCCCCTGGCTGCTTGAGGAGGGTGAATTAATGCACCAATTATGCCATTCCAGCTGTGTGCAATCAGCTGGCTTTGCCCTGTAGCCACGCTGACTTGGGCTGTCAAAACCAATGGTGCTAAAGTGCCGCTGTTTCTACAGTGCCATGGGAGTGGCTGTGCAAGGAGTGATGCACTGTTTGACGGCAGTTTTCCCAGGCCATCGTCACATCCCCCCCCTTTAGCTCTGAGCCTGCTGTCCTCCCAGGCTCAGCCTAGAGGCCTGTATTTCCTTGATAGGTCATCAGCATTCCTGTACTATGTTTCAGATCTGTACTGGACCTGCAAAGAGAAGCCCTACAGAGACAAGAACCAGTGAGTAACTCGAACATTGATATCTTTGGCGGCTGCCATCCACTGAAGTAGGGCATGGTTGGTGACCAATGTGAAATGATGACCGGACAGATAATACCTCGGTCACCACCCACTTGAGGGCCAGGGCTTCCCTCTCCACAGCAGCATAGTTCTTTTCGTCCGAGAGTAGCTTGCAGCTGATGTACAGCACAAGATGCTCTTCACCCTCTATGACCTGCGAGAGCACAGCACCCAGACTCGTCTCTGAGGCATATGTTTGTACGTGGTGGTGAAGGCAGTTTTGATGCAGGCTTGGGGCATCAGGGCCACTTGCCAGTATCTCTTAGTGAGGTCCAGGGTGGAAATGAAGTGGGCCATCCCGAGCCTGTCGGGCAGATCATCCACTCTGGGCAGGGGGTAGCTGTTGAAGTCTGAGATGACGTCGAGTTTCCTAAAGTTGTTGCATAGCCTCAGACTTCCGTCTGGCTTGGTCACCACCATGATGGACCTTGACCATGGGCTGGTGGATTCCTGTATGGCCCCCATCCACAGCATTTGTGTTGCTTCCTCCTCCACTGCATGACGGCAGGCCTCTGGGACGTGATGGGGGGCATTGGTGATTTACCACCACGGGGGGGTCCAGATGTCAATCTGGATCAGGTGTGTCTGGTTTGGTTCTGCTGTGAACACATCTGCGTACTGATCCAGTAGCATCCCCAATTCTTGGTGTTGTTGCCCAGAGAGCTCTTCTTCCAGCTGGACAAGTGCACGCCCTGGAGGGCCTGGGGACACAAGGGTGTGGGCTGAGAGCAAAGGCAGGGGATCAAACCAGCATTTCAGCAGATTAACATGGTATTTTTTGGGTGTCCTTGCACTTACCTGGTTGCTTCCATTACGCAAGTAACTTGCAGTTGGTGGTGGGGATGAGTAGCAGCATGTGATCCCCAGGCTGGAACTCCCAGGGCTGGGCAGAGTGGTTGTAATGGTGGCTCTGCTCGGCCTGTGCCATGAGCATGTGTTTGCACATGATAGGGACCACCTTGTCAATGCACTCTTGCATTTCCTCAGACCGTTGTCTGAAACAGTGAGGGCTGCTCCTCCCAGGCCTCCTTGACCACATTCAGCAAACCCTCAGACCTTCTCTCAAACAGCAGATTGAAAGGTGTAAAGCCAGTGGAAGCTTGGGGCATCTCCCAGACAGTGAACAGGAAGTAGGGGAGAAAGAGGGGTGCCAGTTCTGGCCATCTTCATTTGCTACTCATCAGCGCATCTGCTTCAGGGTTTGGTTGAACCTCTCAACCAGCCCACCAGTTTGGGGGTGGTACACCGACATGTGAATCTGCCTGACCTGCAACAGCTGACACACATCTGCCATTAGTTTTGACACAAAGGGCATACCTTGGGCCATGAGTATATCCTTGGGGAGTCCCACATGAGAAAACAGCAGAACCAGTTCCAGGTCAGTGTTCTTCAAGGTGGCCTTCTGCAGAGGAGCTACCTTGGGGTACCGGGTGGCATAGTTGACGACCACGATGTATTGGTAGCCCTGGGCAGACTTGAGAAGCAGACCCACCAGATATATATCCAGTCTCTCAAAGGAAACATCGATGATTTGAGATCAGTATGAGGGGGCAGGAGCAAGTCTTCGGGGGGAGCAGTGCGCTGGCACTGGAGGCACTGCTGGCTGAAGTTTTTCACCTCTGTGTTCATCCCTGGCTACACAAAGCAGTCCCTGATCATCTCCAGGGTGTTCTGGCTGGCCAGATGGCCACCAAAGGGATGGGAGTGGGCCAGGTGCATCACCACATTGACCTTTGAGCATAGCACTACTAGTAGGTTGATGTCTTGGACCCGCCGTTCCATGTGGTAATAAAGTAGGAGCTGTGGACCAGCTGCTCTGGTTGCTGGTCTTCACCCTCAATGAAGTGCACCTGCCTCCAGCAGTTTTTCAGTCATTCGTCCCTCTTCTGGTCTTGCCCAAAGTTCCTTTCACGTGTCACCTGCTTAAACATGCACGAGAGTGGGTTAGAGGTGGTGTGCGACTTGCCTTCAGCAGTACAGTCCTCGGCTTCCCCATATCTCCTAGTCAAGCACACGTCTTGGAGTGAAGAGGTGCGGTCCCGTGGTCTATGTGGGGCCTGGTGTCTCCTCGTCCTCCTGGCAGCAGATAGTTCCTTCGCGAAGCTGGGCCAGTCCTGACCTAGGAGGAGAGGGACAGGGAGATCAGGTACCACACACCTACAGAGACTTTCCACTCACCCATCTCATCTCCAATCTTGACGTGGGCAGTGGCCACCTTTTGTGTGTCTTCATGCATGCAGGTGACCTTGAAGGTACCATTGCACCCTGCAGCCACAAGCAGGATTGAAAACCGGGCCAGCATGATGGCGCTGCCCGAGTCCAGGAGGGCTTTCACTGGCCGGCCCTCTACCCACACAGGGGCGCTTGGTAGATGAGGGCTGGTGGATGAGTGGATGACACAGCCAACAAGCTGTGGTTTCCGGGCTAGGGTGGAGGGAGGTTGCTTGGGTGCAGTGGGCATGGGCTCGTCATTGGGCGAGAGTGAGTGTACAGGGCGAGGGATGCGGCTTTGAGCCCTGCCGTTGGCTCAGAGAGTGTTGGGGGAAGGCTCAATGGTTTCCTGCCTTGGTCTTATAGCTCCTTGTTTTTGATTGTCCAGGGTTGCCAGGACACACTCCAGGTATTGTAAGTTTAATCACTGCCATGGTTACATGTTTCAGGGGCGGAGACTAAAGGAGCAGCAAGATATGGCGGCTGCAGTCATCCAGCGATGCTACAGGAAGTACAAACAGGTACACCCATACACACACACTCTGTGCCCTCCCTCAGTCACACTGAAACTAATCAGGCCACACTTTACACCCCCACCACGCACACACACACCATATATGTATAGTTCATGTCAGTGTGTCACCCCTATAGGAAAAACAGTGTGTTTGTCATTTATTTATGTTCTGACTAACAGTCACTAATATCTCTCACACTTCTGTTTCACCCTCTCCTCTTGTCTCACTCTACCTCAATCTCTCCTTTGTCTCTTGTCCTGCCTTTCTCTCTTAACCTTTACACTCTCTCTCTCTCTCTCTCTCTGTTTTTCATGCAAGCTAACATGGATTGCTCTGAAGGTAAAACACTAATGCTGTGTTCTCTTTAGTGTGGTGCTTATATATTCTCACACACACACACACACACACAAAAAAAAAAACAGACTGTTGTGTATTTACCCTCCACAAATCCCTGTGAGTTAATCCAGCTGTGGAAACCATGTATGTGTGTGTGTGCCTTCACTCTGTGTTTCTATGCAGTATGTGTTGGTACAGACCCACTCCATTAATGAGGGTGTACTCGCATTAGGAACGATTGCATTGTACTGCTCCCAAGAGCGATTGTCTCCCCACCCACTCCCCCGCTGGCTTGCGCTCACATTGCGCTGTAGGTTCCAATCCCGAGTGCACTTATGTCATCATGATGCAGCTTTACTTGCCAACTACAATTCGGGTTCATCAGTAAGGTGATAACCAGACCTGTTATTAACCCAACGATTTTCCAGTGAATTGAAAAGTGCATGCACGTTTGAGTTCTGTGCGGTTAGCGATCACACTGTGGGCGACCCCAACTGAACCGTACCCAAGTGCATCTCTTCCAAGTGAACCGCACCCGAGCACGGTACTTAATCACTTGAGTGAGAGTACACCCTCAGTGTACGTGAGACTTGCTGTGTGTGCGTGCTCGTAACATGCTGTCCTCTCTCCTCATCAGTACGCTCTGTATAAGAAGATGACACAGGCAGCCATTTTGATCCAGAGTAAATTCCGCAGTTACTACGAGCAGAAGAAGTTCCAGCAGAGTCGCAGAGCTGCGGTTCTCATCCAGCAGTACTACCGCAGCTATAAAGAGTACGAGCGCATCAAACAGGGAGGAAGAACCGGCACCGCGCTCTCCAGCAAGATGAAGTGAGTCAGACACACACGTGTGCACAAACACACATCATTCATTAATTAGAAATGTGTGTATAACTTGTGTGTATGCCACTGCAGGAACCTCCTCTGAAACTTTTTCAGGAACTTAGGCACTTTCTGTATGTTCCGCACAGGAGGAATCGGGGCTTATTTTAGTTCTTGGATCATACTGTAGTTATAGGACCCTTTTTAGTTCTTGCTGCAGATCTTGTACAGTTCATATTCATAATGGTTCTAGAACTTTTTATTTGAAAGGTTCTGGAGTGTTAAAAACGCATCCTTTAACCGCTGTTTGTTCCTGCAGAGGCTCGTTCCTGACTAAGAAGCAGGATCAAGCAGCTCGCAAAATCATGCGCTTCTTTCGACGCTGCAGACACAGGTACACACACACACACACACACTGAGTACTTCCATACGTTCTGTAAATGTTATGTTGAATGTTCTAAAGTGAAGAAATAAGATTAAAACAGTTTCATTCCAAATGAACGTGCACTCTTCTAACACAGCATATGCAAGCACTCTTGACAGATATCCATTAACTGCAGGAAAGGACGGTGAGGATGGCAGTTGGAGTATAATAGTTTGGGGTGTAGTTGGCACCTCTATCAGTTCTAACCAGAAAATCATAGTAGTCAGAGCGCTCAGGTCCTTTGCAGGGTTCTCCTGTGTTCATGTCTCATTTGACTGGCTAAGACCTTTATAACCAGACTAACATGTCACTGATCTAGAGAAGGTCTGACTAGATTTGTAGATGAATCTAAGAAAGTTAGCATTTTTCAGGGTCACTGAAGTTAATCAGGGACCAAACAAAACATCAGCATTCTGAACTTGAATGTTGTGACACAAATTCATGGCAGCAGAATGGGTTCCACCATAGGAACCGTTTCCTCCTCCAGAGATGGTACTTTTCCTGCAGATCAGGAACTATGAAAGTGGCGATTGCCAAAGCAAACTAATTGAAGATTTCAGCTGAAGTTTGTCCTGCAAAGAGAGATTGAAACACTGAACCATTGTCCTCTCAGATGAAATGTTATCACTCAACTACTAGACAAGCTGTGAGGAACACTAATGCTATGTTCACACTACAGGACTTTCAAGGTCATCACATTGCTGTACGGTTCACATTACACGACTTGTCCTGTAATCAGGAATCTTAAAATCGTTGTAGTTTTCACAGTACATGAGTAATCTGAGATAGGGGTCACAAATTACAAGCTCTTTTACCAGTTGAAATCCCTGACGAGTCTGCCTGTTCTCCAAATCCCTTTTTTTCACGAGAACTGGCACAAGAAATGGCGCAACAGGGCTAAAAATTAACTTCAGTGCTTGGTCGCCACTCGGGCCAGTATCCCTGAATTCTTAGTGGCCCAGGCAAAAATAAAGTGGCCCTTAAATTTCCTCTAGTCAAACAAAAGAAAATTTAAAACCATTTTTACTTGAATAAC
>JAOBAM010000005.1:31370230-31387189 GCA_025212355.1 Notarius kessleri | reverse complement strand
GTTAATTTCTGAATAACTATTAAATCATATTCTTAACATTTACATAGCATTCATAAATTATTTCCTAGTTATACAGGTGCTATTTTGTTTTATAATTTTTTTTAAATATTTTTAAATATTAAACTATACAAACTTTAATCTGTTATTCGCATATAATGTTTCTTATCCTTAAAGACATTTTTGCATTTATTCAACATAATTTGTGCAGTTTTAAAAACATCCTTGCAGAAACAAGTTTATGTCTAAATTTCAGTTTGTTCTTAAAGTAAATTATTATTGTTTAAATGTGTTTGTGTCTTCACACTTTTTGCTCAGAATCTAGATTAATGTAAAGTCAGCAGATTTCTAGTTTAAACCCATAACAACTATTTAAAGTCCAAAGTCATAGTTTGGTTATGTCCTCTTTTAACTTCTCTTTAGTGACTGATTGACAGGTAGCTCAGCCAATCAGTTGGCATGTTCTTTGTCAGCCTACTAAAGATTAATAGTCACACGATTTTAGTATTCTTATTAAAAAGTTTTTAAAAAATGGATAAATTCAAACATCATAATTACATACATGTACTTTTAAAACGGTGTCGTTGTTGTATTATTAAATTGTATTAATGTTTGTTGTTGTAAACATTTTTAATTTAAAACTCATGTTTGAATTAATGACAGTCTACATGTTGAAGTCATGTATTTTAAATACAATAATAAAAATTTATTTCACATGATTAGATTTCATATGATTTCTTTCAGAAAAGTGTCCTTAATTCAGCTTTGAACTTTGCCTTATAAACATCAGCATTTCCAGCTATAATCGGAGTTGATTAAATAAAATTCCAACAACTTCATTTTTTGTTTTGATTGACAGGTGGCTTAGCCAAGCTACTGCCATGTCAAATATCGTGAAGCCACTTGTTCCTCCCATAATCCTCCTTGAGGGGGTGGAGGAGGTTATTGTGGGTGACACAGAGGACATGACGTGAGCAACACATCCATCTTATGGCTCACCTTTGATGACTGAATTTAAATTCATTTTTATTTATGTAGTCTTATTAATTCATTCCTGTTTGGCTTTTTGCTGTTTGATTAATTATTTATGACCTGCACTGATCACTTACAGTGCTGATAATCAATAACTACAGCCTAAGTGGTGATGATGATGATGATGATGATGGTGTGTGTTTTCTCTAAAGGAAGAGGCAATGCTCTGGTGCTGGTGCGCTTTTCAATGTCAACAACAGCAACAACAATGAAGAGTGAGTAACACACAGTTATACAACTATACAATCAAGAGACTAATACACACAGTCACAGAGACACACACACCATGTCAGGTGCACACACTACAGTGATATTACCTGTGTAATTGATACTGTGGTGTTCCTCCTTTGCAGAGAGGAGAAGAAAGAGAAAAAGAAGAAAGAAAAAAAGGAGAAAAAAGAGTAAGCACTTGTCATGTGTGAGGAGAAACTCACTGCTTCTCTTATTGTTATATTTCTCAGATGTGATTGATTACTGCAGGAAAAAAGAAAAGAAAGCAAAGAAGGAGAAGAAGAAGGACAAAGAGCAAAAGGAGAAAGAAAAGGAGAAGGAAAAAGAAAAGGAGAAGGAAAAAGAGAAGGAGAAGGCGAAAGAGGAGTATGCATTGTTTTGTCTGGTTATATTGTACACTATAACTGTGTGAAGGAACATGTACTGCTGATTCATTATATTATTTTGTTGACGTGTGATCAGGCCAAAGGAGATTTATGTCATCAATCCTGCAGGAAACACGTACTACAACTGGCTCTTCATCATCACATGTCCTGTTTTGTATAACTGGGTTATAATTATTGCCAGGTATGCAACACTATTTTTATTTACCAGACCCAATTATTATAAATTCTAGCATGTTTTCAAGGTTCTATGCTGGTGATCAGGCCAGTGTTTAAGGTTGTCTGTTCTCTTGTTTAGAGCCTGTTTTGAGGAGTTACAGCACGATTATTTAATATACTGGTTCATCAGTGATTTTCTAGCAGACCTGGTTTACCTGGCAGACATGTTCTTCAGGACAAGAACAGGTGAGCACATCTGTGTGACACCTATAATGTTAAATAACTAAACTGCAGTGGATACTTATACGATGTGTAATTGTAGGGTATCTGGAGCAGGGTCTGCTGGTTAAAGATGAAAAAAAACTTCGAGCACGATACATGGAGAGTATCCAGTTCAAGCTGGATCTCGTCTCTATGATTCCCACGGACATTTGTTACTTTATCGTTGGTCTCAAGTACCCTGAAATCCGCATGAACAAGCTTTTCCGGGTCAACCGCCTCTTTGAGTTTTTCCAGCGCACAGAAACAAGGACCAACTTTCCCAATGTCTTCCGAATCTCCAACCTTGTCATGTACATTGTCATCATCATCCACTGGAACGCTTGCCTCTACTACTCATTCTCTAAAGCTGTCGGTTTCGGGGCTGATAGGTTTGTCTATCCAGATACTACAGACCCAGAATTTGGCCGTTTGGTGAGGAAATATGCATACAGCATGTACTGGTCCACTTTGACCTTGACCACTATTGGTGAAACACCACCTCCTGAGAAGGATTCTGAGTACTTCTTTGTGGTTACAGACTTCCTAGTGGGAGTTTTGATCTTTGCTACAATCGTTGGTAATGTCGGTTCCATGATCACAAACATGAATGCAGCACGAGCAGATTTTCAAGCACGAATTGATGCCATCAAGCAGTACATGAGTTTTCGTAATGTGACCAAGGACCTGGAGAAACGCGTCATCAAATGGTTTGATTACCTTTGGACCAATAAAAAGGCTGTAGATGAGAGGGAAGTGCTTAAATACCTTCCAGACAAGTTAAGAGCAGAAATCGCCATCAATGTGCATCTGGACACTCTTAAGAAAGTAAGAATCTTTGCAGATTGTGAGGCAGGACTTTTGGTTGAACTTGTGCTGAAGCTCCAGCCACAAGTTTATAGTCCTGGTGATTATATTTGCAAAAAAGGTGATATTGGCCGTGAGATGTACATCATCAAAGAAGGAAAGCTTGCTGTGGTGGCTGATGATGGTATCACACAATTTGTTGTCCTCAGCGATGGAAGCTACTTTGGCGAGATCAGCATCCTCAATATCAAAGGCAGCAAAGCTGGAAACCGAAGAACAGCCAACATACGCAGCATCGGATATTCTGATTTGTTCTGCCTTTCCAAGGATGACCTGATGGAGGCACTGACTGAATATCCAGATGCAAAGGCTATGTTGGAGGAAAAGGGGCGCCAGATTCTCATGAAGGTATGATGATTTGAAATTAGGCCCATTTTTTTTGGAATCTAAATAATAAAATAAATGAAATACTGCATGAGATTAGATGTGATATGATCAATAACAATAAATAATGCTCCTGGCCTTAGACATTTCATTAAGAACTTCCTTAAAACCATTTAGGAAAATGAAGGAAACTGCTTTCCAAGGGTTGGTCATCTAATAGATGATAAATGTAAGGCTAAAGAACAGAAGATTATTCCATCCCAACATGTAGCCTTACACCCTCTGAGAAACTTGTGCAATCCCATAGGTTCTAGAGGAACTCATACACCAACTCTGTCATTTACAATAATCAACTTAAGGTATTTTCTAAGAAGAACATGCAAAAAAGTATTTACTACATGAGTTTTGAGCCTTATTAAGGTACCATCCTAAGTTACAGCCAGATCCTTTAGCTCACTAAATGTGATCATTATGTCTTGTTGATTTTTGTGCATCATTTGTGTGTATATTTTTAAGGACAACCTCTTGGATCTTGAGGTGGCAAAACAGGGGCCAGACCCTAAGGACATGGAGGAGAAAGTAATAAAGATTGGCACGATATTGGACGACATGCAGACACGTTTCGCTCGTTTACTTGCTCAACATGAAGCTACGCAGAGCCGCCTGAAGAGACGGGTTACCAGACTGGAGAACAAAATCACCACCTCCGCCGGGGTCACCTTCACCGAGATGACGGAGACAGAGCCGGTGATTCCGCCTCCTCCTGAGAAAGAGAAGAAAGATGAAAAATAAAAAACAGTGATGGTAAAGAGAAGTGACTCTGTGGATTTCTAAGCAGTGAATAAGGGGATTAAAGAAGAATGAACATTGAATGGAGAAAGGGAAAATGAAAAGTTTAAAGGAGGCTTCATCTGACACAGCTTAAAACAGTTTTTATTCCATGTGAACAAAGATTCCCAACTAAAACCAGAACCCAGAGAACAATTCTGTATACCGTGGAATTATATACCATTTAGTATTTTATTGCCGTTTTGAACATCATATGGTTATAATTAGATAAACGGTCCAAAATTCACAATACCATTATTTGGAATGTATTATATTTTAAATACCATTTGAACTGCAAAGCATTTTACTTCTTTTGGACAAGTATATATCGCTATTTTCACCTTGGAAATTGTAGATACATGCCAAACCAACTTTTTCCTGAATGTACTGTTTGACAATAAATAAATAATTTTGCAAAAGAGGTACCATATCTGTGTAACTGCAAGTAAAGTTGTACATAAAATGTTTAAAGACAAGTTTAGGTAATCTTGACTTTTGTCATTTCAACTCTTTTTCTGTGTGCTGAATATTAGTGTTTACAGATTGAATTATCATTGAGACATTTCCAGTCTGAAGCTGTGCTAACAAAGTTCCATAGTGTGTATTATTACAATTTTCTGATCTTCTTCGGGCCACAGTTCAAGTGGTGGGTTATGTTAACCAGCTAGCTGTTAACTAGCTAGAGGGTAGCCATGGTCTGATGGTTAGAGAAGTAGCCTTGGGCCCAAAGGGTCGCTGGTTTGATTCCCGGGACCGACAGGAAAAACACGAGGGCAGTTGAGTGAATGAACAGCACCTTCCCCTGAAGTGCCCTTGAGCAAGGCACCTAACCCCCAACTGTCGCATAGCTGCCCACTGCTCTGGGTATGTGTGTGTGTTCACTGCTTCAGATGGGTTAAATGCAGAGGAGAAATTTCACTGTGCTTGAGTGTACATGTGGCAAAGGCTGCTGCTTCTTCTAAATTAGCTCGCTACTGTTGGAGAACGCCATTTTCTGAGACCATCATAACTAGCCATTAACTAGTTACTATGATTAATGCAATCTCTGTCTTAATGGCGGGCAACTGTTTGTCTACCGTGACGATTCTGCAACCGTCCACAAAATGGCGCTCAAAGAGAGAGCAAAAAAAAACAACAGGCGAACCTTTCGCGCATGCGCGGCTTTAAAAAAAAAAAGCCATCTCATATGACGAAAAAGTAAACTTGTCCAGGACACGTTGCGTTTTTCCTGGATAAAACCGGAAATTGTAGTTTTCAAGTCACATTTTTCCTATTTACTGGAATGGCAAGTGAATCGGTAAAAGACTTCCCTTCCCATCATGCATTGCATCCCTTTCAGACTGCGCATGCGTGTGGGGACCTAGCTACTAGATTATGAGCTTGTGACACAAACCGGTAGGTTTAGAGGAATAAAATCTCTTTAAAAATCACAACGTTCTTTCACAGCATAGTATACAGATGAATAAAGAAGTGCGTGTGTAAAAATTTTGCAGCTAATTCGCAGTTTCGCAAATATTTCAGAACTTAACAGGCTACCCAGTTAGCTTGGTGAGTTCGAATGATTAGACCCGCATTACACGAGTTGTGTTTTTCCTAACTGTTTTCCGGCAAGTCCCGCCTCCTGCTGCCTCATCTTGTACACCTGTGCAGCGCACCAAATGGACAGTGAAGGCGTCCAATCGTCGAGGTGCTCGTGAGTACCCAGCGCTCGAGGTGGAGGCGGGAATTGTCGAAATACGGGTGGGAGATGTTAATACTACCTGAACGAATTTGCTGAATATTAGTGCGATTTGAATTATTTAATATAATCTCAGTTAGCTGTTTTACAGTGTACAAAGTAAATATTCACTTTTTCAAACTTTTTAGTCTGTGTGTTTTAATGCTTTAATACTTTTGTAGAAAAACGAAACCTCTTGTGCACTTACTTAGACATAAGAATGCTAAATCTCAAACATATCTGTATCTCTAGTGCACTACATAGGGTGTAGGAGCCATTAATATACTCCATGTAGTGTACTTGGATAGAGAGTAAGAACCTAAATTCTTGACGTCTTGATTTATGCATCTCATACCCGATATACATATTTTAGGGAGCTGAATCCCAGGGAGTACTCAGTGTACCTTTAAGTGCACTTATCTAGGGAGCATTTGAAATGCAGCGTATGAGTTCTATGCCTTTTTTTTCCCTTCCATATTGTCTCTATTTCTGTTACCAAGGTAACCTCTATGGAGCCTGCTTGGCGACAGCAGGGCCGGGGTCGTGGCCGGGGTCAGGCTGTGGGTGATGTGTTATCATGGCAACCCCAGAGGCAGGAGGGTGGAGGGAGAATGGGGCGAGGGAGGGCTGGTTCTGCCGTCACAACAGTATCCAAAGCAGAACGGTCACCTGGCACAGGTAAGAGTGACCTCGTAGCATCACCTAGTACAGGTAAGAGTTATGTCAAAACACCATCATGCTGAAATTTCACTCCTAACACACCTGTCCATGTCTCGTATCCAGTTGCGTCCTCTCAGTCCAAATTTGATGAGATCAGGAAGTCCAACCAGGCCACTGCACAGAGACTGGCCGAGAATCAGTACAGCTCATCCTCTGATGATGATGACGACGACGAAGTGCTTGGGAAGCGAGGCCGAATCCTGGAGTCGACTCTCACCACGTACACCAGTCAGACGGGTCAGAGATGATCTTAAATTCATCTGCATTTCATTTGTATAGGTGTGCTGGAGGAGAAGTAGACATGGGGGATCAATAGTGATGGCATGTGAGGGAAGTCTTGATTAGAACGGTTGTGACAAAAAAAACAGCCATCATCCATCACATCTTGCTATCAATGCAGTGTAGTGGAGCATCTGTTTCATTAAACCTGTGAAACACAAATATAAAAGTTATAGTAGCGATGTCTTGATTGGAACGGTTGTCAGCATTGATTGTTTTGTCAGCATTTTCATTCGCTACACTAATATTCAATAAGATTAAATAGAATGTTTATAACACTTATGCAAAAATAACATTATAATCCCTGATTAAAAAGATTGCCAGACATCCTTGTGATCGGTTCTTTTTTTCCTCCTTGAGCCTCAAACATGTTTTGTATGACATTGTAAACAAATTTGTATTTGAAAAGCAAAATTGTGTGTGTGTAAATATATATTAAAAAAAAGGATATTACATGGTTTCGCAAAGATATGAAATTTATCTTTGAGTGGTGAATATATTCATGAGTGAGTGGGAAATATTTTCAACATGAGAAGATAAACTTCATATTTTTGTGCCACCATGTAACGTTTTTTTATATTATATGGACACATCCACAAAAAAAAAGCAAGTTAATCAAAAGAATTTTAATTTTGAACCAGTTTGCCATTTTGACAATGCACGTCCAGTCAGCAGGAAAACACTGGAAGTGACATCATCGGAGTGATATATATCGGGAAATATACATACAAGACACTTTTTCCATGGAATAAAAACGTATTCATTCATTTGGTTTGACAGCATGCAATATTTTTAGCATATCGCTTATCCTATGTGTATTACGTCACTACCTAATGGAGAATGAGCGTTGAATATGGTTTACGATATCGCATGGTTGTCAACACAGCATGATGTCACACATCAGCGCTGATGCGAATATTCAATGAGAAAGTTTTCTGCTGCGCATGCGCACAAGCATTTCTTTGTTTGCCGTCAGTGCCCACAGTAAACTGTCACAGTGATTTGAAAATGCCATCGTTCCACTGAATGTGTATGTATAATAATAATAATCATCTTTGACTCATTCACTATCATGCTAGCTGAATGGAATATATCTGATATACCACTCAACACCAGCCAATATTACTTAAATATGTCACTCAGATCCGCGATGTATTTCACATGAAAAATGCAAGTTTTTCAACACGAGAAGATAAACTTCATATCATCAAGCCAACATGTGATTTCCTTTTTATTGTATAAACACATTCACAAACAAAAAGTACCCAAATTTATCAAAACAATTTAGCAATTTCCTCACAAGTGACATATAAAGATTTCTGTCACAGTTTTGGATCTCCATGTCCCAGATATATCATACATATGAAAAATACGAGTGATGTATTTCCCAGTAAAACACTTGGTTCCATATTATATATATATATATATACTGTATATACAATGATTTTCTCAGTAAAAGCACAAGAAGCAAATTCAAATTAAGTTCATCCACCATGTGTGAAAACACCTTTGAGTCACAACAGTGTCTCTAACACTGCTGTCATTGAAACCTGCTACCAATTTACTCAAACATTAAAACAATAGTCATCTGCCTACCAAACACTCTCACAGCATTGCATGAGTACACACTACTCTGCAATGTCACCAAGGACTTGGAATGAATATTAGATTATGGACCTATTGTAAATTTTCTTTCCATGAATAAAAATGAAAAAAAAAAAAAATCACTTGTTTTTTATTTTTTTTTACAAAGCAATCTTAAATGGACTAGATAAGCATGAAATAAAGGATTTTTTTTTCATTCATCCAATTCTTACCTATTTTTCCATCCACTGAATCGATACCTTCAACATGCTGTGAAATAATGCCCTTTCAGATGTAACCTGAACAAAATTTGTACGATGTAGCTTTTTGATGGACATATATTGAAGCTGTATGAAGGGACAGTGGTTTTCCTGGGCTTGGACCCAGGACCTTCTTGTTGTGAGGCAACAGTGCTAAACACTACACCACCGTGCTGCCTGCAAGAGTATAATAAACCCTTATTTATGTCTGCTTTTTCCTAATAGTCTCGAGGTGTTGAATTATTATGCTTTTCCACCACAGTGTAAAGACACAGGGTTCTAACTTGGCCTTTTCAGCGTATCAGGCTGATACGCAATGCTTCCTTACTGTTATACCCACAATATTCCTGTCTGTAAAAGTTGCTGCTACACTAATAAAAAGACTTGTCAATCTTGAAAATGTGGTCTTTTGTTTAATTTTCTCTTGTTAACCCCATGCAGGGGCAACAGTGTGCTGCCATGCAAATGTTCTACATTCGGACATACTCTACTCCCCATTCACATAAGCGCCTACTGCATAGCTGCCTGAGTAGTTCCATGTGGAGACTGTCACTGATCATGCTAGTCCAGTTTACCTCCTTCCTTATGCTGTGTCACGGTAAAGTGCCATCCCTGTTAAGAGGCGCTTACGCGCCATGCACATAATACATGCCGATCCCTGGCAATTTTTTTGTGACGCAACATGGTTCATTGAAATCTTTGGAGTAACGGTCAGCAGGGGAAGGTATGATATGAGTTAGATCTGGCAAGTGCCAGGAAATGTACTAGAATGCATCTCCAAGCATGTAGAACACATGAGCTTTCAGGAGCCTAAGGTGGTCCCCAAACCCCCGGCCATTATGAGTGGTGCCACTATGCTGATATTTTGGTCTAGTTAATACCCTGAAGATGGTATGGTATATGGTTTATGGTATCAAAGTGTATTAATTGTTGTGCATTACCATCAGCCTGTAGGCCTACAGCTATCCTCCATCTTAATTCTGTATTAACATACACTAACCAAAATCAAAATCCAGGTGCTGTTACAGTTACACCTAGCTAAACTTGGGCTTGTTTGTTTTTTGCCCTTTTAAGTGAATATACAAACTAATATCTAATAGCTCACAATACATCAAATGGGAAATTGTATACCTACAATCACCTATAATCACTTGCAGAGGGAGCAACAGGAATGTTTGACTGATGGCACTCTCTGATGAGGACCCAGTTAAGTCCGCCAGCCCTGCTGGCTCAGAGCTCTCCACAGAGCCACATCACACACTTGCACCACATGTATCCCTTTTTTGGCTCTCATCTGTGAATGTCAGCTTTAGAAGTGCGAAGATCCACAATCTGCGCTCCCTTTCCAAAACCACTTACTATTTATGCCATAATGATAATGAATGCTTATTTATATGTTTGTGATTTCATCTGTGCTCATTTTTTTATATATCTATCCTGAGTCTGTGGCATTTGTGAAACAGAATCCAGCACATTGAGTGCCAGCCACTACAGCCATCCACCTGAGCTGCCACAGTACATAGCCACCTACCTATCAGCAGTGCTGCTGGCAGGAAATTAACTGATAATTATTACAGAAGGGGGAGGTAGGAGAGAAAAGGAGAGGTCTCTGTTTAAAGAAAGATGAATGATTGGTCTGCCGGGCCTCACTCCTTCTCTGCTTATTAATGTTAATGAATTTAGAGCAGTAATTTTAGGAAAAGACTGAGGCTGTACTGTATTATCCTAAGCATTCCCAGTCATGCTGGGTGTCTATCAAATATCTTAGAGTCTGACACATTTCTGAAAAAAGCTTTTAAACACATGGGCTACTGTACCATAGGCTACAGCATCTTCATGACTCAAGAGTATTTGGTGTTCAGTGTGAGTGAGTCAGATCATTAAACCATCTCTGTAATCAGCTAAATTCAGTACTCCCTCACTTCCCTTCACAACCAAGCAGATGTTCTTGCTTATGAAACAAACAAGGAGTAATCATGTAACTTTTTTATTTCATATGATGGAATCTGTCTAGCAACAGGGCCACAGTTAGTTCTGGTCCACTAATCTGATTGGACGAGCGGTGTTCCAAGAGTGCTAACATTTTATATAAATATTTGGGACATATCACTATGTGGATCATTCTACCTGTTGCTACATAAAATTCCAGTTCTAGAGATCCTTCATTACACTGAAACTTTTACAATACTTACTACGGGTTCTCAGTATGTTTAGTACTTGGTTGCATAACTTATGAAATGAAATACTGCCTTACGTGTGTGCCTCACAGAATCACAGGAGTATGGAAATCCAGAAAGGCCAAATGTAATTTCTTTTTTTTTCTTTTTTGTGATCTCAAGATTTCTTGTTTGCTCAAGATAAAAAAGATGCTTTCTTGAGATCATGACTTATGGGTTTTTTTATATATTGAAATGAATTATTGAGCATACACACTTTACATCAGGCAGCTCCTTGAAAGTAAGTTGCTGGTACAGTGGTAGATTTATGGCCTTATAGCTCCAAAGTTGTGGATTTGATCCTGAGCTTGGGTGAATGTTCTTCCCAAATTTCCACTTTGAGCTCAATAAAGTACATCTATCTGTCTAATTATGGAGACATCCTAATCCCGCAAATTGACTGGCAATTAAACTGACCATAAGTTCAGGATCACTATGATATAATTGCAGATTTCTGAGATACCTTGTCAAGTGACAGACACTAATTTGGAATTGGTCTAATCCTGACAAACAGACAGACTGAAGTCTAGTTTAATTAAAAGTATGCTAAAGCATTAAATTAACCAAAAGCATTGCGATATATTCTAATAAATAAGTGTGTAGCAAAGTGTTACAATCAAAACCACTAATTTCCAAAATTAGGAGCCTGTAAAATTTAATTTGTTTCCAAAATCTGCTAAGTTGTCAGGTGCTGTGATTGATCTCTAATCAGGAACAGGTGCATGGTAATTAGTCCTAATGGCATGCACACTTTGCAGTGTGTGTCAGTGAATCGGCTGAGAACACTCTGACTACAAACATGGACACCTCAAACTACAATTACCAAGTTTCACAGCACCCTCTGTCTCCTGATTACTGAACTCAGCTGACACTCATTTCCCTAATCACTGCTCTCCTCATTTAAGCCTCTCACACACGCCACTTCAGTGAGAAGTATCGTTCTGCTCTATTCATTACATGCCAAGCCTTGTTTCTCTGACTGCTTATCGTTTTCTGACTCTTTGCTTGCTCTTTCTTGTTTTCCCCCTTTGTCTCTTCTCTATCACGTTGTTCGCTGATCGCCTGACCCTTGCTTGTTACCGACCACAATTCCTGTCTCATGTTTTGACTTCATTAACAGTTTTTTCACGCCTTCTTCTGCACATACATCCGTAAGTGCCTGCATTCTGACAGCCCCGCACTGCAACTTCCAGCTCCGGAAAGATTCACTGGGGACACTAATGCATGTAAGGGTTTCCTGCTACAATGCTGCATGTATTTTGCTACTATGCCTCACCTGTCTGATGAATATAAAATTGCAAAGTTTTTCTTTTCTCACTGGCAAAGCACTCCGATGGGCCAGTGCCATTTGGAACCAAGGAGAGGAGCAAACAAAGTCTTATAAGCAGTTTCTCACTCAATTTAAGAGGGTATTCGACCATGAACCCGAGGGAATTGAGGTAGGAGAGAGCCTTCTCAATATTTTTCAAGGTTCCCGGAGCGTGGCTGAATACACTCTGGATTTCAGAACACTGGCGGCAGCCAGTGGGTGGAATGATCCAGCTCTGAAGGCAGTTTTTGTCAGGGCCTGCGTCCAGAGATCCTCAGCAAGCTCGCCTGCAAAGATGAACAGTGCACGGTGGACTCACTCATCGACCTAGCCATTCACCTGGATCATCTATTGACACACCACCCCTCCAATCAGGAAAGTGTTCAACCGGTTCACTCATCTGACAGCAGTTCACCCATGGAGGTGTCACATGCTCGACTGTCACGTTCCGAAAGTCTCAGGAGGAAATGGGAGGGCCTATGATTTTACTGCAGGAGTGCTGAACACCAGCTCAGGCAGTGTACCATCCGTCTGTCCCGTGCAGCAGGTCCAGCATGAGTTGTAAGTCCAACATGAACTTTCAATTTCAAATCATTTAAGGTTCCTGTACTGTTAAAGTTGGCAAACTCAACTCATGTACTTTCTGCTTTTATCGATTCAGGAGCAGAAGGAAACTTTGTCAGCAACTCAGTTACCCAGCAGTTCAACCTACCTACTACCCTTCTCCAAAGCACACTCAGCATCCGAGCTGTTGATGGAGGACCCATAGGAGAGGGTCTCATCACAAGGCACACCACCCCCCTTCACATCCAGGTGGGGGCATTGCATTCTGAGTTTATCTCTCTCTATGTCGCCTCTACAGAGAACCATGACATCATCCTCAGTTACCCTTGGCTACAACTTCACGACCCCTTGATCTCCTGGCAAAATAAAGAAATACTCCAGTGGTCACCAGCCTGCTTCCAAAGTTGCACAGATCGACCCCGAGTCAACATTTCATCAACCTCGGTGGAAAGTCCTCAACCTGATTCCCTTGACAATGTCCCAGAGTGCTATCTGGACCTCAAGGAAGTATTTAGCAAGGGAAAAGCCTGTGGGTTACCACCTCATCGTCCATACGACTGCATGATTGACTTGCTGCCAGGTATGTCACCACCACAAATCTGCATTTACCCACTCTCCCAGAAGGAGCATGCAGCTATGGAGGAATATATTCAGGAGGCCCTCAAGCAGGGCTGCATCCACCCTTCCAGATCCCCAGCATCAGTGGGATTCTTTTTTTGTGGAGAAAGAGGGTGGCGGTCTCTGGCCCTGCATCAACTATAGAGGACTTAATCAAGTCTCCTTAAAGTATCCATATTCTCTTCCACTGGTTCCGGCAGCTTTGGAACAACTCAGGTTTGCGAAAATCTTTTCCAAGCTCGACTTAAGCAGTGCTTACAATCTCATAAGAATCAAAAGGAGCGATGAGTGGAAGACCGCCTTCAACACTACCGTTGGCCATTTTGAATACCGGGTAATGCCGTATGGCCTTTGTTCAGCACCTAGTGTGTTTCAGTACCTAATAAATGACGTTCTACGGGACATGCTGGGCAAATACACCATCGTGCATATAGATGATATCCTCATCTACTCTCCAGATTAAGCAACCCACGTGGATCACATTACAGTGGTTCTCAATTGCCTGCTCAAGAACTACCTATACGTCAAAGCGGAGAAATGTGAATTCCATCAGAAACGTATCTCTTTCTTAGGTTGTCATCAGTGCTGAAGGGGTTAGCATGGACTCATCTAAGGCCTCAGCAGTAACATCCTGGCCGACTCCCAAGTCCATCAAGGACCTCCAACATTTCCTGGGCTTCACAAACTTCTATCGCCGCTTCATTAGGGGTTTCAGCATGGTCACCACTCCCTTAACCGCCTTGCTCAAGAAAGGTCCCAAACGGCTCCAGTGGAACTCTGCGGCAGAAGAAGCCTTCAATTCTTTGAAGCAAGCTTTCACCTCTGCTCCAATATTATAGCACCCCCATCCATTGAAGCCTTTCATCCTTGAGATAGATGCGTCAGATACCGGGGTAGGGGCCATCTTGTCACAACATTTTGGGGAGAAATTGAAAACTCATCCTGTAGCTTTTTTTTCCAGCAAACTCTCGTCTACTGAGAGGAATTATGATGTGGGGAACAGAGAGTTGCTCGCCATAAAATTAGCCCTTGAAGAATGGCGACAATGGTTAGAGGGAGCTACTCATCCGTTTATCATCCTCACGGACCATAAAAACCTGGAATACCTCAGAAAAGCTAAGAGATTAAACCCGCACCAGGCCAGATGGGCTCTTTTCTTTATACGTTTTGATTTCACCATATCTTTCCATCCAGGCTCCAAGAATGCAAAAGCTGATGCACTATCTCAAGTCTTTGCCCCGCCTCATCAGGACGCAGTCATGCACTCCATTCTCCCTCAGCAGTGCTTTGTACAGTCCATCACCTGGGACCTCGAGAGGAAGATAAGGGATTCACAACCTCTGACCCAACCCCACAGCCTTCCTCCGGGACTACTGTATGTACCAAAGTGCCTCAGATGTAAACTTATCACCTCAGCTCATGCATCTCCCACCAGTGGACACCCTGGCAGCCAACGCACCCACCAGTTGTTAAAGAACAACTATTGGTGGGAGAGCATGATCACTGATATCAACCACTTCATCGCTTCATGCTCCGTGTGCGCCCAAGCCAAAGTTCCAAGAACCCCACCAACAGGCAAGCTCTGTCCACTCCCTGTACCTCAGAGACCCTGGTCCCACATAGCCATCGACTTCATCACCAACCTCCCCCCCTCTCAAGGTAGTACCACCATAATGGTAATCATTGACTGCTTCTCAAAGGCTCTCAGGCTCATCCCGTTACCTGGCATCCCCACAGCATGTCAAACCGCAGAACTACTATTTCAGCAGGTCTTCAGATACTATGGCTTTCCTGAGGACATTGTCAGTGATCAGGGCCCTTAGTTCAGCTAAGTACAATCAGTAGAGGATTATTTTTCACACAGCCAGAAAATATGGGAAGAGGTTCACCAACATCTTGAAACAGTCAATGCCTGGTATAAGAAGTATGCGGATAAACATCAGGCAAGCAATCCAGACTTTTCATCAGACAACAGAGTATGGGTGACAACAAAGAACCTAAGAGAACCCAACACTTGTAAAAAGCTCCAGCCATGATACATCGGACCATTCAAGGTCCTTCGTTAGATAAATGAGGTCTCGTACCATTTGGAACACCCCCCTCACAGCAGGTTAGCACCTACATTTCACGTCTTCAGTCTAAAGCCTACTGTCCCAGGGCCCCTTGCTGAGAACACACCAGTTCAAGAGCACCCAGCTCTCAACACTGAGGGAGACCCCATCTATCAGGTAAATAAGATCCTCAACTCAAGACGAAGAGGTGGGCAAATTGAGTACCTGGTAGATTGGGAGGGTTACGACCCTGAAGAAGCTGGGTTGTCGCCAAAGACATCCTAGACCCACTTTTCATGCAAGAATTCCAAATTCTACACCCTGACAAACCAGCACCCAGAGGTAGGGGTCATCCCAAGAAGAATGTAGCTCCCAGAGGGAACTCCTGGGGGGGGGTTCTGTCAGTGAATCAGCTGAGAACACTCTGACTACAAACATGGACACCTCGAACTACAATTACCAAGTTTCACAGCACCCTCTGTCTCCCGATTACTGAACTCAGCTGACACTCATTTCCCTAATCACTGCTCTCCCCATTTAAGCCTCTCACACACGCCACTTCAGTGCGAAGTATCGTTCTGCTCTATTCATTACATACCAAGCCTTGTTTCTTTGACTGCTTATCATTTTCTGACTCTTTGCTTGCTCTTTCTTGTTTCCCCCTTTGTCTCTTCTCTATCACGTTGTTCGCCGATCGCCTGACCCTTGCTTGTTACCAACCACAATTCCTGTCTCATGTTTTGGCTTCATTAACAGTTTTTTCATGCCTTCTTCTGCACATACATCCGTAAGTGCCTGCATTCTGACAGTGTGCGGTTGTGCATTCTGAGTGCCAAAGCGCATGGATGTGACAGATGTTACCCAACATCCATTTTACATATCAAGTTTGATATTCAATCATAATGATAATGTTATGATGTAAAGTGAGAGCACTGGTTCACTGCTGTCCACCAGTCACCCCACAGAGTCACGCCATAATAAGTGTTGTGGTGTTGTTTCTGGCACATGGCATGTGGTCTCAAAGAAAGGAATAAATATGTGTTTGTAACTGCGATGTATATCTTATTGATATCACTGTCACAAGACAATGCAGCAAAATGACACAAAATACATGTGTACTAACTCCCCCTCCTCCAATAGGACTCTGCAAACCCCCCCTCACACACACACACACATACAGATATTTTAAGGTCTGGGGGGGGGACAGGCATGCAGGCACTAGGATCATGCAGAAAGAGCACCTGCTCAAAAACAGAAGTGCAGGCACTAGGACCATGCAGAAACATGCCCGTCCACTTCGCTCTCTGCTCCTGCATTCAAAAAACAATTCAAATGATTCAATTCAAACAAGAGTTAGCAATGTCAGAACCCACCAAGCGGCAAAATATAGAGGACATACGACTTTTTTTTTTTCCAAAAATGTGTGAGTGATGTCTTCAGACACATTCTATATTAAAGTAACACAGACACCTACAACCCCGATTACAAAAAAGTTGGGACAAAGTACAAATTGTAAATAAAAACGGAATGCAATGATGTGGAAGTTTCAAAATTCCATATTT
>JAOBAM010000005.1:30677038-30691292 GCA_025212355.1 Notarius kessleri | reverse complement strand
AATAAACAACTGAATTAAACTATGGATATTTTCATTTTTCAAACCAAGAATTTCATTTGTCCTTGGAGAAATTTACTATGCACGCAAAACGGACAAAACCTGACTCGAATAACGTTTTTAAACCAATACTTCGCTTCACAGATGTGGCCTCATCAGTCAAACATGACCACGTGTGAAAAACTACTTCAGTTTTAACAAAAACAGACTCAAAAAAAGACAAAATGTCTCAGTGTACCACTTTAGCGATATGAGGTCTTCATGCGACAACAATCTATCCCCTTCAGACCAACACAGCATGGTTTAATCTTACTCCAACAAACCATAAGGAAGAATTACTGTGTTATTAAAAGAAAAAACAAAAACAACACATGCCCTTGAAGTGTGAATGAACAACAAGCAGCACCAGGCTGAAATCTGAATACTGTCCTCATCGACAGGCACCAGCGAGGTCAGCTCGGGTCCTGTGCGCGCGACCGGCTCGCTGCGGCAAAGCTCAGCAAATTTAAGACCTCACTTAGCGTTATGCAATTAATCGAGACGAGAAACGGCTGAGCTACAACGTCCACTGCTGAGCCGACAGTTCGGTTTTAAACGGATCTCGAAAAACCACCGAGCTCCAAAACAACTATTTATAGATGCACAACTGGAAGAAAATGGAAACTAAGCTGTCAGGATGAGGTGAATATTAGCCGTAGAATGTTTAACTACCTCAGATTAGTTAAACATTAGGCTGATCAAAGGATCCAAGCCCTACTCGAGTCACCATGATCAGCTCTCCCACTCCGGGACGTGCAGAAAAGGCGGCACACGTACCTTTGTTGCAGGAGTTGTTGAAGTTGGTCTGGCCGTGCGTCTTTAAGTGGCTGGTGATGTAGGCGGCGCTCAGCATCTTGCCGCAGATGTTGCACGTGACCTTGCCCTCGTGCCGGATCATGTGAGAGCGCAGTCTGTCTTTGGTGGCGAAGGCTGATGTGCAGGCCTGCCGAGGTGAAGAACAGAGTCTTCAGATAACCGAATGGCTGCTAAGCTTTTATCCTTTTATTAATAAAACCAAAATTTGTCTTCTGCATAAAATATTTCCATTTGCAGACTCCTTGGATGAGACTAAATCTACGCGACTATCTTGTACACGGGCCGTTTTTGTTCATAATGACCCGTTATTAAACTGGTAAAACAAGAACACGTCAACCCCAGGTGCACTCTGGAACTGTATCGGTGCTATAAACACCGGTCTGCGGAAAAAACTTCCTTCAGCTGGTGCTGCGTTGATGGAGGTGAAGCGCAAACTTCGATACGTTACTCCAAAACCTTCTACAGCTGTTCAACCTGGTTGAAATCTGGAGAGTATAAAGGCTACAACATACAATTTCAGATTTCAGCACTCGTTTCAGGTGGATGTGGGCGGGGTCTTCCTGGAAGAGACTCCGCCCATCAAGATTAAAAAAAAAAAAGTTTCATTGTAGGATAAAGGCACTCACTTGGAGATGCGATGTACTGATTTGCACTGATGCTTGTCTCTACGAGTGGGATAAATGGACCCAAGGCATTGGAGCAAAAATAAACACCCCCCCCGACCCGAAAAGGAAATGCTGGTCTTACAAAGTATACAGAGATTCTGACTCCGATCAGCATGTTTATACAGTCTATGTGCGAGTGTACTTGACAACCTTTTCTGACTCAGAAATCAACATGTCTAAGGAAAGACAAAAGCATCAAAGCATGTGAGAGAAAGATGATCAGTGTGTATGATCCTGAGGTCATACCGTTACTTGGCATTTAAATGGTCTCTCTGAAGAATGCACATGCTTGACATGGCAGCTGAGATGATCAGGCCTGAGGAAGGAGAGAAGAGGAAAAAAAACAAAAAACAAAGGAGGTCGTTAGATATAATGGACAGATCAATTACAGGAAGTAATTAAAAATAAAAAATAAAAAAAAAATCACGTTAGTGCTCAGTGTTTAGTGAAATCGGTATTCTAACTTAGGTGTTTCAACATATCATATGCCAAAAGCAAATCTGAACAACGCATTTGATGATTTATTAAAAAATAATAAATAAAAATATATGGCTGGAGTTCTGCAAAAGAGAAAAGTTAACAAGGATCTCTTCAAGCGTGGGCTGAACCAGAATGTCCACCCAATCAATAATAGTCCCTCCCCCAGCACCACGAGTTATTGGTTTAAACAGCTAAATAAATAAGTAAATAAAAACAGCCTCCTGTTGCTGCTCTCTGACTCTGGCCTACTGTGATGCTATTCATCTTGATTTCTGAGCAAGCTCGCTCCATGTTACGGCCCAAAACATCCTACAAAGAGCGTTCATGTGCCACTGAACAGTTGGCGTGCTAAAAATGGCTCCCTTTCTTGTCGAGTCGCATTGCTCACCCTGAAATTAATCCTCAGATTATTAGTCACGCAGTGCCGTGAGCTGGAACGGGATGAGTAGGGAGCCGTTCTGACGCACGCTGCCTGGAAATAGACGAGTGATGCAGCACACTCTTAAAGCAGCCACAATCGCAGATCTACAGGAACTGTGGTGGTGAGCAAGAGGAAATCCCAGACTCATGTGTCAGCAGTGTTTTTTTTTTTTTTTTTTATTACCCCCCTTTCCAAAATCTCTTGGGGCAGCATCGGTAGGCAGAATGAATTTAGGGGAATGAAAGCAGCCAGCCTCAGCCCCCCCCCCTCGGGCCACGATGGTAGGGCCCGTCGCGTGCTGTGGCGCACAAAAGCAGCCAGTCACAACTATTCACTGTGGTTATAAATCAGCCGGCTGCAGAGATAAATCAGCGGGAGCTAGACAATGTTAACGTCATATGGAGGAGCAGATGGTGGAGCCGGCTACGTCTTTGTACACGTATTTCACAACCGAGTATTAAAAACCACCGACATCATCCCATTCTCCAGGATTAGGCCACCAAAGATATTTAAAACAAAACAAAACACAAAACCCATACACTGCAAGAAGCCTGCAAGAGCTTTCAACCACTGAGGTTTTCCTTCAGTTTAAGCCTTTACTTACGGGTCATTCCATGTCAAATCAACCAATGGCCCATGCCCTATGACCATCACAAAATCGTTCTGCAAGAAGCATATTCTCAGGTACTGCATGAAAGCTATGGGGGTCGAAAACACAATATACAGTATTTAGAAAATAATTCACCTTGAAGGAGTTTTGAACAGATTGTGATATCTGGCATAAATAAACTACGTATAGAGTACTTCAAAATGAAACTATTAAAATGTTCAATATTTATGCCCACGTTGAGTTCCAGATCTCAGAATATCACCCCCAAATCACTCACTCACACACATATATATATATTTTGGAGAGACTGAAGTTCAATAAAAAATTGCTGTCAGACTGTGTAATTGGCAGTGAACAAAGCTACTAGAGTGGACTTCCAGCAGAAAACAAAGTCCGGGTGTTTACGCTTAATTAAAGCATGATTTTTCAGGGTTAAAGGGTGGGCTCAAGGTTCTTCACACCATTCACGGGCCTTGTAATATTAGGATTTACATACTGTACATTACATTAAATTACAGGTATTTAGCAGATGCTGTTACCCAGAGCAATGCACAACAACAAGACCCTGACATACCCACAGCAGCGGGCAGCCTGGGGAGCAGTTAGGGGTTATGTGCCTTGCTCAAGGACACTTCAGCCATTCTTGCTGGTCTTGGGAATTGAACCTGTGACCTTTTGGTCCCAAAGCTGCTTTTCTAAACTTTAGGCCATTGCTATGACCAACGCAAATAGAGTGCTGTGATTGATCAACATGTGTTAATTCCACTGGAAGTCAGCATCATTTGTTAGTACTCATTAAGATGCACTTTATTATATGAGTAGGCTGCATATAAATTTGGGCATGGTGTTGGTATTTGAGAGCAGGTGCAAGTTTTGGAGGGCAGGATATGGCACCCTGATAAACTAAACTGGCTAGAACACTGGATAGTAGCAAGCTAGCAGGGTAGTTTATGTTTAGCCAGTCCTGTGATGACCCTTTGGTGTAATGTTAACCACCTGATTCATTTTTAATCCCTTATTTTACCTAACTATTAGCTAGCTAGCTGTTTTCCTTTAGCATTTCGAATTATCTTTAGTCAAGTTACAAAAAATTTCAAATATTAAAAAATATGAAAATATACTTTGTGAATTCATGAGTCATGACACAATGTTTCATGTTTCTTAAAATGGCAGTCAGTATGGAATTTGGTTAGTATGTTAACGCAAGGTGTAATTTTCTCTGTCGTGTGTTCTTTTCTTTTAATTTAACAACATATCTGAGGAAAATGTTGCTATTCCCAATGGTTCTGTCTCATTTCCAGTTTCAGTCTGAATTTATAAAGGATTTAACTGCTACATGCTACCTAGCTCAGTCTGTAGCTAGTTTAGGCTAAGTGTCTGTTTCCTAGCAACAGTGTCCTCATAACCTTAACCAGCATAATGTATCTGTTGAATTCAGACCTATTAATCCTATTAAGTTTGTGTCATGTGTATGTGTGTAGGAGATCGCCACGCACCTGGAGAAGGACTCTGAGAGACATGCCGTGGTTCAGGAGGCTATTGACACCATGCAGAGGGTCGCCTGGCACATCAACGATATGAAGAGGAAACACGAGAACACCGTCAGACTGCAGGTAACACACACACACACACAAACTGTGGCTTTTTGTCTTATTAACATCAAGAGACGAAACCTGAGGTTGGTGAGGGAACACCTGTTTGTAGCTGCTGTAATGGAAGCAAGAATATGAACTTTAGTGGTGTGAATAAAACACTTGGGGATGTGAAATTTGTGGTAAAAATTGTCCCCCCCCCCCTCTCTCTCTCTCTCTGTCTGTTTCCCTCCCTCTCCATCAGGAGATCCAGAGTTTGTTGACGAACTGGCAGGGTCCTGATCTGATTGGTTACGGTGAGCTGGTTTTGGAGGGAACGTTCCGGGTCCAGAGGGTCAAGAATGAGAGAACGCTCTTCCTCTTTGACAAACTCCTCCTCATTACCAAGAAACGAGAGGAGACCTATGCCTACAAAGCACACATACTGGTAAGACACACACACACACTTCTATATATTTTAGACGTAGATCCTGAATGATTGTAACTGATGTTATGTCTGTCTCTTTGCAGTGCTGTAATCTGATGCTGGTTGAGGTCATTCCTAAGGAGCCGCTGAGCTTCAGTGTGTTCCACTATAAGAACCCCAAACTGCAGCACACTGTGCAGGTACACACACACGCGCACACACACACACACACACACGCGCACACACACGCACACACACACACACACACACACACACACAATGGAATGTCGTGCCTTAGGGAGGTGTTTTGATGGATGGCCCTTGAACTTTGGCCCAGTAACACCACACCCTGTACACAGGAGCCCCAACATGCCTGTGGGTGTGTGTGCGCGTGCAAAAACCAACCCCAAGGTCAGCTCTATTACAGCTGGTCTGCAGGTTGCAACTTGACAGCTTAAAAATATCACTGTGAGTGTGAACTCTGTCACATTACAAAACTGATATGAGCATGGCTTTAAATTTGTCATTATGAAATGTTTATTACAAGTTTGTAAAAAACATCTGGTTTTGGTTGCCTTGCTGGGTGTGTTCCATTTGCAGGCCAACTCCAGGTCATGGAGTTATTTTTGTGTCAGAAATCACTGATTCCTTAATTTTCAGTAATTTTATGAATTACACACAAACACACACACAAAAATCTTAGATTTGTAAATGTGACCTAAACTAACGTAATCAAGTTTATCATATGACAATTACAAATCTCAGTACATAGTTATATTAAAGTTTATTGCACATCCCTAAGCAATAAATGAATGTTAATTTGAAAGTAAAATGCATTCATTTTTAATTTAGTTATTCATTTTAATTAATTAAATTTTGACTTAAGTTTTTAATTCATAACTATATAAATTAGTAATTTTATTTGTCAATAATTATAACAATGATTTTTACATAATTATATTATAATTATCAATTAATTTAAACTTTAACTTTTTTTTTTAAATTATATTTATGTTGTCTTAGCACTGAATTTCTTCATTCATTCCTTGTATGTCAAATATAATATATGGAGTAAGGTCACTTTTTATATTACATACTGTACATATCCAAGATAAATTATTCTGAAGGTTCATATGAATGCCATTTACCTTCTGTTTGTAGGCCAAGTCTCAACAGGACAAGCGAACATGGATCCAGCACCTGAAGAGGCTCATTCTCGAGAACCATCCGGCAAAAATCCCAGCCAAGGTCAGGACACACAACACACAATCGCAGTTGAAAGTAGGAAGACATTTGTAGGACTAACTAACAGCTTTATTCGTAAACTCTCAAACGTTAGCTAGCATGATAATAGCTCTATTTATACACACTAGCTCAGTGCTAATAACTTGCTGTCACAAAACAAATACACACAGCTGTTATAAACACTAAGTCTGTGTATCAACAGATAGATTACAGATCAACTTATTGAAGCTGTATGATTTTAAAAATATAGCTTGTACTTTCACAAGTATTTGATTTATTGAGAAATGTATCAAATAAAAAGAAAGGAACTTTCTTTTAAAAGTAAGTAAAAGTCAGAACTTAAGTACAAGAACAATATAATTGTACTTTGTTACTTTTTACCTCCTTTTCACCATGATTTGATGTAATAACACATTTAACTTACCACTTTTGCTGGTATTTCAACTATATTTAACAATATAAAATGATAATTATTTTTGTCTTGTATCTGGCATTCAAAAATCGACCTACATTCAAGCCAAGAGTTGAGCAGTTAAAGACCTTGTGCAAGGACAGTGGTATTCAGGCAGCCCTGGGACTTAAACACATAACCTTCCAGTCATTAGTTCAGAACCTTACTGTAATTTGTTGAGAATTTGGGCAAAGGTGTCATTAACATGGTATTGGTGCAGATCTTTTCACTTCTCACTGCTCACCCAGTTGATGTGACCTGATTCCTGAAATAAATTTAGGGCTTCAAAAGAAGCTTTTCTAAATGAAGTTGTCCCCTGATGTAAATGATGTCCTCTAAAACTTAAAAAAAAAAAAGTACATCATGCCCTCAAAACCACATCACAGGGGCCAGTTTCCAGGCTACAGACTAATCTTAGCATTAGACCAATGAGTATTTTTAACAGAGAAACACTTTGACCCTGTAAATGGGAAGAAATTAAAAGTAACCGGATGTTATACCTTTCTGCAGGCCAAGCAGGCCATTCTGGAAATGGATGTGCGTAAGTATAACCTTGAATATTCCTACTATTATAATATTTCTGTTGTTGTACCTGTATCTTTACTTTTCTGGCACCAGTGCTATAGACAAACTTCAGAAAACTGACCTTCCATTGGTGTTCCTTTGTTCAAAATTGTAATTGGATGTTCATAAATTTGGATGGATTCTTTTTTTAGTGTAATGTTTGTTCACCTTGAATCCCTGTAGACCAGTGTAGCCCTGAGGGCCAGAATAGAATTAACCTGAAGGAAGGTCCTTCCCCCAGAAGAACACGCAGGAAGACAGGTATGATTCACAGGAAGTTGAATAACCAGCTTTCTTTCCATTATACTCTAAATTACTTTCATCCTTTACCTCTTTTCCCAGAACCCTTGTCCAAACTCCTCAAAAACAAACATGCAAGTAAGTAGGACTCCAAATGTGAAACATGTAAAGCTTATGAATGACCTTAATAATGGTATCTTGGCATCTGATATGTTTTTAAGGTAATTCTATGTTCTAATTATTTTTTAACAGTATCCAGTCCAGATATACAGAAGGTATGTTCTTTTTTTTGAAATGCACATAAAACCATATAACTCAAGCAATTGGCAAAAAGTATAATAAAATTATCAAAATGAAGCAAGGAAAGTAATTCATTATCTTTTTTTCTGGATCCCTTATAGCGAAGCAGTTTTGGAGCAACCCTTCTGTCTCCTGTAGTCCATCTCGGCACCATTGGTCGATCTCGCAGCCTTGTCAGCCAATCACAGGAATCACTAGACCCTGGTGACCATGGTGACCACAGTGACCTTGACGAAGGGTTACATCCACAAGATGCTGATGACGAAGATGACAGTGGACTGGTGAGTCCTACTTTGACCTGTAACCTTCAACCCTCAAAACTGGTGGATTATTTGTAGCTTCAATATCTTAAAAAAATATAGTGTTCATAAAGAGTAAATACAGCTTGTTTATAATTTACCCCCTAAGTGATCTGGACCAATTGTCTAAAAAGTAATATTCTAATTTTAAATGTGATGTTGTAGGATGATCAATGGCTTTGAAATCCCCACCCCCTTTTTTTGAAATCCCCACCCCCTTTTTTTTTTACTAGAAATCCAGCCCTAATCTTGTGTAAAATCTTGTTGACGTTTAGGGTTCTGTAGGTAAGCTACGTGTCCCTGGAAAGAGTAGCAGGAAAAGGCTAAATGCCCAGGTGTCAGTGGACAGCATCGACCAATGGAAGAACCACAGCCTTGACCATATTGATCTACAGGTGACATAAATGCAACCAAGAACCACACAAAGTAAAAAATCGTGCTAAAAACATACTAATCTCTGGTTCTTCTTTCCCAGACAGCCAAAGAGTCTCTGCAGAAAGAGAAGGTGCACGCACCCATCTTACGGGTGACCTGTCCTCCTGAAACACGGGCAGGTGATCACTTTTCCCAGTTGCTGGGCACAAGCAGTGGACATTCTGTCCCGAACATATGGGCAGACCACAGAGTGCGTCGTGCCATGTTCCCTACTCGTCAAAAGACTGTCCAAATCGATGATGATGAAGACATTTATCAGATGTTTGTGCCCACTGAGAACAATGCCAGTGGGCATGATGCAGAAAGTGATCATGACACAGTTGATGATCGTCCTGGGCGACCGTGCAGCTGGCATGTTGAACAGGCACAGTCGGCACAGTTAGACCTCCCAGCCAGCAGAGGTAAAGTGTTACGCAGGGCAAGTAGTGTTGGAGAACAACAAAGCGAGCGACAAAGTCCTACAAAGAGGGCTATCCTAAAAGAGGAAGTGCAGAATAATACGGAGTCATCAAGTAACGAGATATCTGGATCTTCCTCAGCAGAACAGCTAACGATTGATGATATTGAGAATGTTTATGATAATATTAGCTATGAAGAACTGCAGGCTATGGGACTGATTCGGAAGGATCTGGAGGTTAATCAGTCCTCTTCAGAGGTCAAACCAGTTGTACCGCCACAAATCTTAGTTTCTCCAGTTGAAATGGAGAGTTCATCTGAAAGCAACAGGTCCTCAGGCCAAGAGGGGGCACCATTTGAATCTGCCGATGTGCAGACACCAGAGGAAGAAGAAAATGTCTATGATACCATTGTGTTCCGTGAACTGCCACCTTCTGTCACTGAGACAGGAGGAGGAAATAAACAAGCAGCTCAACAGGATAATGCACAATCACCCAAAACAGATTTGACAGTTAACCAGAACATAGGAACTGTTTCTGATGAAAGCCCAAATCTGGATTACAGCAAAGTAGCAAATCGACCCCT
Source organism: Notarius kessleri (assembly GCA_025212355.1). Classification (NCBI taxonomy): domain Eukaryota; kingdom Metazoa; phylum Chordata; class Actinopteri; order Siluriformes; family Ariidae; genus Notarius; species Notarius kessleri. Next base: position 30,681,751 of record JAOBAM010000005.1, on the reverse strand, counting down.
TCCTGAGATTCCCACTGTTTCAGTTACTGATATGGATATACCTTTAACTTTGGATAAACCTTCTGAGCAGTCCATAGCTGATCAAGTGTCGGACCAAGTTGATGAGATCTGGAATGATCTGGAAAACTACATCCGTAATAATGAGAAGAAAGCAGACAAGCTTCCTGCTGCATTCCCTGTCAATAGACCAGAATCACCACACAAGTGTGATTCTCAGGGTAAAATTGAAAGTTCTTCAGATAAATTACACAGCTCTCCAACAAAGGCAGTCAAATCTCAGCCGAAATCACAAGAATCCCAAGACAAGACACGAAAATCACATCAGTCTCCCAGCAAAAAATGTAATTCTGGACGCAAAACTAATGACTCTCATGTCAAAACAGATGGTGCTAAGAAGGTCAGGAAAAGCACCTCATCACCCAGTTCTCCAGCCTTCCATCCCATTCCAACTTTCAAATTCCCAGTGCTTAGTGTTCCCAAACTTGTGCGAGAGCCTACATTTGAGATAGATGAGCCTGAATCCCCTCCTTCTACGCCTCCTTCTTCACCTTGTGTTCCACAAGTCTCGAGCGCTCTTCCACAAGTCTCGAGCGCTCTTCCACAAGTCTCGAGCGCTCTTCCACAAGTCTCGAGCAGTCTTCCACAAGTCTCGAGCGCTCTTCCACAAGTCTCGAGCCCTGTACCACAAGTCTCGACCTCTCTTCCACAAGTCTCGAGCCCTGTACCACAAGTCTCGAACTCTCTTCCACAAGTCTCGAGCCCTGTACCACAGGTTTCAACCTCTCTTCCACAAGTCTCAAGCCCTGCACCACAAGTCTCAATCTCTCTTCCACAAGTCTCGAGCCCTGCACCACAAGTCTCAACCTCTCTTCCACAAGTCTCGAGCCCTGCACCACAAATCTCGACCTCTCTTCCACAAATTTCAAGCACTGTCAGCCACACCCAAGTCTCAAGCCCTGTTACCCACGTCCAAGTCTCCAGGTCTATTCCTGAAATCCAAGTTTCCAGCCCTGAACCCCCGCCAGGCACAGTCAAGAGCATACGGAACAAACTAGCTAGGCTTAGCAGTGGAAGCTTTCGCATGGATGATGAGGACCCTCCTACACAGAAAGATCCCGAGCTACAAGCACTATTTACTGGTCTGGACCCTTCATTCCTTCCTCTGGCATCCTCTGGTCTTCTCCTGAGTGGAGATGCTGGAGACCAGCTGCTGGAATTGGGGGAAAAAGGTAGAAATAGAGTTTTCCTCATGGCCAGACAGTACAGCCAGAAGATCAAGAAGGCTAATCAGCTGTTGAAGATGAAGAGCATGGACCACGAGCCCAGCTGTGCAAGACTCAGGACCAATAAGTCAAAAGATTTAGCGGCCATTCTGGAGGAGAAGAAGCAAGGCGGAGCAGCCATAGGTGAGCTATCAGGATGTGTCTGGGTATTCATCTTGTGTTTGTGTACTTTTTTATGTTGTGTCTTTATTAACCTTTTATTTTTTTATTTTGGTATTTATTTTATGTATTTATTAACGAACAATTAAAGCTATAAGAATAAACTAAAATTAAAGCTTCCATCCCAGTTTGTCACTTACTTCAGTGGCATACAGTATTGTTTGCTATCTGTTTTTTCCCTGAATCTCTCTCCCTCTTTCTCTCTCTCCTGCTTTCTTGGATCTTCCCAGGAGCAAGAATAGCTGAGTATTCCCAGTTGTACGAGCAGGTGATGTTTAAGGAACCTTCTACTACTACTCCAGTGCTGAAATCTTCAGCCAGTGTTTCAGGACCTCATCCATTTTCCTCACGCTCAGGATTGGCTTCCTCCCCATCCCTGCCTGAGAGCGCCTTCCCAGAGACTGACTGGTTAAACTGCACCTACAGCAATGGCGAACTTGCTGGGTTTGTATCCTGGCCTGCTGAAGTCGGAGGGTGCTCTTCAACCCCTCAGCGAAAATTGTCCTCAGCAATGTCTGTCCCTGCCTTGAAGGACGTTCCGCCACCTCCAAGCACTCCATCCAATCAGCGGTGGAGTGCTTGTGTGACTTCAACCAGCAAAGACGACTCTGAACACATTTACAGCACGTTGGGGCAGCAGAGTTTTAAAACTCCACCCTATAGCCGCTGTCAGTCCTCATCCTCATTGGTTGAGCAGCAGCAAGAAAAAGAGAACAGCAGGAGTATGAATAATCTGGGACACACCAGTCATCCAGGGAGGGTGACGATTGCAGAACATGGTCTTGGGCCTCGGCAACATAGCCTACCTGAGTATCCTGCTCAAACAACCTCAGACCTTTCCCAATCATGTGACGTCACACTAAGGGACTCGCAGCAAGTGCTGGTGCTGAACAGACAGTCAAATCTGAATGCAGTCAGCGCTACACAGAACTATTTGGCCAACTTTAAAGACAACGGTGAAGATGATGATGATTATGTTGAAATTCGCTCCGAGGATGAGAGTGATGGCATGGAAAAGGGTTGTACAGCAAGTCCAAATTCAGCTCTGCACAGCTACATCTGGAATGACCCAAATGAGAATCAGCAAGCACTCAATCAGCCTAAAATTGTCCAGTCGCTGCGAGAGAAGTTCCAGTGTCTTGGTTCCAGCAGCTTTGCATAAGACAGGCATAACTACCAATGTGCACTCGATTGCAAAAATAAAGGCAATTACAACTTACCACATGGAACATGTTACACAATGTAAAGCACATTTATGGATTACAGGATTATGACAACAAAATGATGACCACGCAGTTAAGTTAAATGTTTCGTGTCACAGCTTCGGGGAATCTACACTATATGCACTATCACAAATCATGCAAATATGACACTTTGTATTTTTCATTCATATAATGACTCATGATGCACTAAACATGACTTTCCATTTTGCCATGGGTATCGTTTCAGTTAAAACTTTTACTATTTAAATAACTTTTTTTTTAAACACGGTATTAATTTTGGCTTGAACTCGCATGATTGGGCTGAGGTTCGGCTCTCAGTCTGAGAGAGTGGACTTTTAAGTGTTAAAGATTTTCCATCAGATTTCATCGTTGAGGTTTTATGGCTCCCTTGTCACTTAGACTTATTCCCTTATTTTTTTATTCTATAGGTGCTCCGACCTATCCATTGTCAACACTCCAGCATTGCCTTTCTCAAGCCATTACTTACCAACCATTTTGCTAACAATTCCACTGCAAAGCTTTTAAAGTAGCATCTGAAGAATTTTAATGTGTTGATCCAACTTAACCATGTGCAGATTTTATGTGAATGTAACCAGTGATACACAAACAATATAATAGTGTCCATTTGTAATTGATCAGGCTGCCTCTGCAATTGCTCCATAATGAAAATTAGGTTAATATCCACTGTTACTGGTTATGTCTGCATGATCATTTGTTCTCAGAGGCCAAATATACATAAAAATACACATATATTTTACTAGGAATCAATAAGAGTCAATATATATTGTATATAAGTCATAGATATATTTTAGATAGTTTGAAAAAGGAGTCCTAGCCATGCTTGCCATTGGTTGGATAAAGGGTTGGGTTTTTTTTTTTCCTTGATACGTTTCCGTTTGCCTCAGATTTATACAACTACAGAGATGACTACTGCAGTAAGCAACAAAAATGTATTTAGGATTGTAAACAATAAGTCATAATTTTAGGCTAAGTTTTAATCATTACTGAGAGGGCCAGGTTAGCCACAGGTTATTTATGGGCTCACAGTAAGATCAGATGTATATTTCCTTTAGGCTTTTTGGCTTAGTAAAAAATTTTCCACACTCACTCGCTCTCACTACTGTAGAACACCACACCAGATTTATCACAAGTTAAACTACATTAACAAAAAAAAAAAATCACTGGTTCATCACTTACACGTCATTTGTCACTCAGTTGACACATTTAGAATCTCAGAATATTTCAGATTTTTATTTATTTATTTGCTTTCATTACTGTTTTGTCAAGATTCCAAGTCTAACGTAGTGATATTTATTAAATATCTACTGTTGGTAGTTTGCAGTGATTCGGTTTAAGTTGTTTACTGTGACTGTTAATTCTTTTCCCCATGAGCACTGAGCAAGAATATTGCCATATTGGAACAAATAAATGATTAAAAATCAGTTGTTATTATCAGTGTAAATGTACCAAATTAACTAAAAATATGAAGTATAAGTTCCATGTTTTTTTGTTTTTTCTCCATTTGTACATGTTGTTTCTTGTTTCACAGGGGACTGTTATCATTTGTTCATCTGGTTTGCACTTTTTTATTTTTATTTTTTAGTATTTTTTTTTATTTGTTAAGGTGTAAATTTTAGGATATGTAATTACATGTTGCCATAGATTTGCTCTGTCTTAATTTTAAATTAAATGTACTGTACTTTTGTTTTTATAAAACTGCCTAATTGTAACTGCTCAAGGAAACTGATGCATCAGAGGCAATAAAGAAATGTTCAGTTCAAACATGTTTGTGGCCATCATGCATTTCCATTTCTTTAAGAAGAATTTTCTTGTAAATATTCTGAGAAGCATAGAGTTTAAAGGCACTCATTTCCAGAACTGTCTGCAAAAGTAAACATTAAGAAAAGAAAAGAAAGAAAACACAACTTTATTCATCACACACTTGTGAAATTTCCTCTCTGCATTTAACCCATCTGAAGTAGTGAACACACACATACCCAGAGCAGTGGGCAGCCATGCTAACAGCGCCCGGGGAGCAGTTGGGAGTT
>JAOBAM010000005.1:30600974-30614616 GCA_025212355.1 Notarius kessleri | reverse complement strand
GAAAGGCCCTCGCCAGCCACGGGGCTCAAACCTGGACCTTCTTGCTGTGAGGCGACAGCGCTAACCACTACACCACCGTGCCACCCGGTTTCAGTTGTTACTTTTCATTTTTACCTCTGGCCTCAGCTCTGCCCTCTCCAGAACTACTGACACCAGTGCCATACAGACCCCCTCATTCCAATGTTTTAACAGGTTGAGGTGGTATATTTGCAGTGCCCCGCTCCTATCCATTCGCCTCACCTCATAGTCGATGTCCCTGATTTGCCATGTGACCTCAAAGGGCCCTGGCCACTTGGCAACTAATTTGGAGCTCGAAGTGTGTTGAAGTGTAGCTGAAGTACACAGCCTGCGTTGGTCAAGACTGAAACACAGTTACACAGTGGGCAGGGAAGAAGGGGAGAGGTGCAGCCTGAAGAGGTGAGTCTTCAGTCTGCGCTTGAAGGTAGTCAGGGAGTCAGCAGTTCTGAGCTCAATGGGAAGGTCATTTCACCAACGAGGAAGCAGGACAGACAGTAGTCTTGAGCGGGCTGGGCAGGAGAGGAAGAGAGGCCAGGCAACCAGTAGTAGCGGTGCATAGGGATCTGGCTGGCGTGTCGGGGCGGATCAGACTCTGGAGGTATGCTGGCCCTAACCCCTTGAGAGCCTAGTAATGCTATAGGTGAACAGTTGTTCCCTCACCAGCCTCTTTTTCCCTCTCTTGAAGTTAATAATACAAACAACAACTACAAAAAACCCTCAGGTTGTCATGTTATTGAGAAACTACAAGGTGGAAACTCCCCCATATTGAAAGGCTCAAGTCTCGCAGACGTTCTGTAAGCTTAAAATGTAACCAACTATAAACAGTTATAAGGTGCATTGTTGAGGTCATTATTAATAAATTGTAATCATTGGCAAATTGCTGTGGGAATCATTTGACATACAAACTCAAACTACTCAATTCTAAAATGTATCTTTGTTTAGCTATATTATTAATATTGTTAGCAGTCACAGTTAAAGGAATCTTAATTCAGACCTGAAGCAGTACACACACACACACTTTCCACACCCTTGTGCATGTGTGACTCAAATAGTTCACATTATAATTATTACAAATGAACAAATGATTAGGTGCATGCTGTAAGCTACCCTAATTTGCACAACGATTTCAACGATATGCACAATAACTAAAAAAGTTATTACAGCTTCATTTTAATTGTTTTGTAAATGTGTATTGAACCACACAGTTTCAGGAAATCCACTCAGATGAGCTTGCACTAACTCAGCAAAAAACACCACAGCTACTTAACTTCCTCTCATGGGTTCATCACCCCCACCCCCAAACCTTCAATCAACTCGCATCCCAACACACTACACATGATATAACACTAATGAGGCACACATTTATTTCTATATCTATTATGTTTAATGAATTTACAAAAAAATGTGGAAGGAAAAAAGTTGATGTAACTTTTCGGTAACATTCTGCATTAGACCGAAATGATGGCCCACCAAGTGATCATTTCACTGAACCAATGCAAACACACTACTGCACTAAAAGTGTGCAAAGGGTGCAATTTGAGACACAGCCCCAACCCTTTTCTCCTACTCTCAGTGCTATTTCTAATCATTCTTGTTTTTTTGGATCACAGTGGATTGATGATGACATTGCTTACATGCACAATATAATGAATAGGGGGTGTGGTTTGTGACACGCCCACAGTGGACCAACGATGACGGTTATGTGCACTATAAAGAGAATAGGACATGACAATTGGGAGCTTCACTTTCATTCTTCACATTGTGATTCTCAAATGTAAGGTGAAGGGCAGAAGTCTTCAATCTTATCCACAAAGGGTCAGTGTAGCTGCATGTTTTTGCTCCAGTCAAATTGGAGGCATAATTGATAGTTGATTGGAGACCAAGAGGAACTGATTGAAACAAGTGGACTCAGGTACTTGGCTGGAATTAAAGCTTACAGTGACACTGACCTTTTGCAGATAAAATTTCTGTAAAAGCAGAAGTATTGTGTGTGTGTGTTGACAACACTGAGATGTTTGTAATGCTATCATGGTCAGATTCATCGTGCACTTTCTTTTGTTGTGCTCTTTGGACACACACACACACACACACACACACACACACACACACGGTATGTTGGTAATCTTCCAGATTCCTGTTAATCATGCTATAGTGTGGAAGATGTAGGGAGTAGGATGTAGGAAGTAAAATGTATGGTACGGTATGGTGTAGGGAATATGGAGTAAGGTGTGGGGTTTATGGTGTAGGGTGTGGGGAATAGACTGCCATTGATTAAAGAATAAGGCTGTGGTTTTAGGCAATTTGGTTGACGAGACCTTAAGAGGAAGTGTGTGTTCTTCTTACAGAGGCCATACAGAACATTTCAGAAATGAAACACACATTGTTTTGTTTGAATATCTGTAAAAGCAGAAGCACTGTGTGTGTGTGTGTGTGTGTGTGTGCACTTTCTTTTGTTGCCCTCTCTGGAGAGAGAGAGAGAGAGAGAGAGAGAGAGAGAGAGAGACACACACACACTGTATCTTGGTAATCTTGTGGATTCCTGTTAATCAGTATCATAACATTATCAACATTTAACAACATGGTGCAATTCAGTTTATGTTAATTTATGATACTAGTTTGTGGTGATAGTCATTTCCATTTTCTTTCTAATTCTGTGATATAATCTCTATTCATTGATTTATTGATATGAGTAATACAATTTCAACTGATTACAATTGAAACATACCATATCTGTGATAAACAAAATGGGAGTATTAAACACGCTTAAATTTCATCTGGTTTTTTTTTTTTTTTTTTTAGATTTTGTTTATAACACAACATTTAAAAAAGGAATTACTTTATAAAATCCTCTCATTTAATTTCTCTCTCTCCTCTAGAGGGCCCTGCAGCACAGTTTCTCTCTTTTTCACCCAATAATGAAATGTGACTGTACTTTTTAAATTTAGTAATACTTTCATTACAAGTTATGACTAAATATGATTTTTAAAACTTTCATCATTTTTAACTAAATAATGTGTCAGTGTGGAATATAACCATCAATATGTATGCATTACTGATGATGCAAAGCAAAACATAAAAAGAGGAAGAGTACTATATAAAAAAATTAATGAAACTGAACTGTTTATCAGAGGTGGGCGGGGCTTCATGTATGCTACTTCTTATTGGCTGAATGAGCTGTCAATCAGAGCCACAGCACTTTTGCTAGAATAGAGCAAGAGAAAGAGCAGACGTGTGGAGCAGCAGCATGAAGGACACAGAACTCAGTACACAGAGGTAAGAGTTTTACACACACACACAGATGGAGTACAATTAAATACATTAACTCCTGTTAACTCTAAAAGTACTGGAAGTGTTGACACTGCATTACTACATTAATTCTATAGTGTAGTTCTTAATTACAATGCTGTAGGTGCTATTGACAGGAAGTGTTCATATTGCATTCATTAATTCTACACTGTAAGTGTTGATGAAAATGCTGTAAGCATTAGTTCAAATGTTGATTGTTTTAATTCGACATTGTTGGTGTTAATCCATCACTACAAATATGAATTAATGTTTGCATTAAGTCTACACTATTATATATTAATTCAATACTGTACATGTTAACTCAATACTGTATCTGCTAATTCATTTATGCAAAATTAATTAACGTATAGATTAAATCAACAATATAGGTATTAATTCAGTTCTGCATGTATAACACTGCAAGTGTTAATTCTACACTGGAGGTGTCAGTTCAATACTGCACATGATTATTTCAGTGTTGTAGGTTTTAATTCAACCCTGTAAGCATTAAGTAACATAATCTACCAATTCTATACTACAGGTGTTAATTCAGTACTGAATTCTGTGACAGGTGTTCATATTTTGTGTTTATTTTAATAATCTTCACGTGAAGCATTAAGTGGCAAAGTTAATTCTACACTGTAGGCATTAATTCAGTGCTGTACATCATTTCAATACTATGTACAATACCTTTACTTCAATACAATACCATTATTTCAATACTATCAGGGCTAGAATTAATGCCTATGTTGAGTCAATACTGCAAACATTAATTATAATGTTTGCAGTATTGAATCAACATATGCATTAATTCTGCATTACATGTGTTAATGCAGTACTGAATTCTTAATTCTACACTGGGTGTAAATACTTATCACCTGCATTAGCAAAATAAAATGCATAGTTCAGTCGTAGAAGTCTTTCTTAACTGACTGAATTCTATACTGGAAGTGTTAATTCTACGCTCTGGTAGTTTCCTGTGTATACAATAGTGAAATTGAGGCTGGAACTGATGAAGCAAAGAAAAACAAAGCTCTAGTGAACACACTGTCCTAAACACTGATTATCATAAAGTTATGTTTATTACACTTGTATAAATGTATACACAGTACACTCAGTGTCCATTCATCAAGTCTTCCGTCATGCTGTATAAAGTATTGACACCCCTTTACCCCCTCTTTTTATTGTTTTTTAAAATCTTTTTCTCCAGCACTGCAGCCATGTAAAGGTGGCCGTAGAGGACGTCCGATAAAGACGGTCTTGCATCAAACAGAAAAAAGTGAGGAAAGGCCCACACTGAACTGATCCACTGAACACACACTGAGAGAAAGTTCAGAGTAGATGGAGTAAGTCATGTTTCAAACTGATTAAAAATGACTTAAGCAAAATATTGAAACCATTTCAGCCTTTAATCTCTACTAGTGACTGACCGAATGACTCATTTCACCAAATACAATTCTTCTGATTCTTAGTCACAACTGTTTAAGTGAATCAAAGTGTATGAGGTTGGATTCATTTGATTCACCACTCAGATAGGTGATGAGAAATATGAACGCTAGAGTAACGCATATTTATGACTTTATATGACCACTGAACAAACTTTTACAGCATACAGCATATTCTTCTGGGAAAGAAATTATCTTTTGTATGCTAACAGCTAGCCTAGCCATGAATACATTTACAAGGACAGGGTACTAGCTTATGTTTTTGATCAAGTGAAAAGGGAGAAAACTTTGGCAAATGCTGGATTTGATATTCATGTTTGTGTATTGATTCATCCAATTTGCTTTTGAAGCAACAGTTTAATAGAATTGATTCTTTTACTCACTCATTTATTATCGAACCCATTGATGATTAAACCATTTGTAAAATGTTGCTAATTTAATCACTCAGGAAGTGACTCATGATTATTTTTAAATTGAAAAATGACAGCTTTCAGGATCCGTTTGATTTATTCATGTCTTCAGTTAAAAAGAACCCATTTGTTTGGTGAGTCTCATTAAACTAATCATTAAATCTTCTGAAGACATGGACAAAGAGTGGAAGGAGAGGAAGCGCAGCAGCTTTTGCATGCTGAACTGGGAGCAAGTGAAGCGCTTGGACACAGTCCTCACCGAGTCCATCCCCATCCATGGCAGGTGGAGCTTCCCTACACTGCAGATGAAACCACGCGACATCGTTAAGGCCGTGCGATGCAGAATGGCTGAGCAGAACATCTATCTACGCGAGGTTCGGCTAAACGGTTCGGCTGCTAGCCATGTGCTGCACGAGGACAGCGGCTTAGGATACAAAGACCTGGACCTGATCTTCTGCACCAAACTAAAAGATGAGCTGGACTTCCAGACCGTCAAAAACATTGTGCTGGACGCTCTCCTGGACTTCCTGCCCGAAATGGTGAACAAGACGAAAATAACACCACTCACATTAAAGGTAACTCTGCTCAGTCACAAACACTCGATTGTATTTTAGTAGAATGTTGACCAATTTAACAAGAAGCCCCAAATGCTAGAACAGAGAAAATGTGTTCCAATGAGAAGTGATGTTAATGATTATTTTATTGTTAAATGTCAATATGGTGTTATTCCTGTGTGCATTGCTCATGATTCAATGCTAGAACCAAGTTGGATTTCATTTGAATTAACGTATAACGAAATAAAGCGTTAAGTAGAAATAAATGGTTACTAATTGAAAAGGGGGGTGGTATAGGTACACATGCTCGACACTGGATACTCGGTCCATAAATGTTACATAAAATGTTGCCATATCATTGAGTACGCACACTTTTTAATCCATTCATGTAGAGCGTCTGCTGAATACGTCCCTGTTGGTACGTTCACACCAAAAACGGTGAGAGCATCAAAATTCACTCTGCCCTGCCAACGACGGTTCAGTGTTCGGATCTGATTGGTCAAAAGCTGTACATTATCATGTACAACAGAACAGGTCCAGCCGTTTATATTGTATTAATGTGCTTGTTCTAATGCATTATCGTTTCTATCGTAAGTTATTTGAAGGGACTTGTCCAGTAGAATCTTCACATAAACAGATTTTTTTTTAAAATCACATTTTAAAATCATATTTAAGATGTTTTAAATCGGAAATTAATGAAAATGTAATACAATTAAATGTAAAAAAAATTGATTGATTAATTGATTGATTGATTGATTGATTATAATTGGCTACAAGTTCAGACAGAATGCTTCATCTTGCAAACTTTATGTAAAGGGACTGCAAAGCAAACAGATACCAACCAGTGACTTTGTGTTGACTAACCACAAGTTAACCTCATAAAAGATCTCTGCTTCGAGTGTTAACATACCAAGTAAACGAGCTGTTACACAAAATTAATCAACAGCTTCTGTAGTAAAGCATTAAAGAACTTGTGGTTATGTTGAAGGAAGCGGAAGTGACAAGGGTGAGAAAAACACTGGGTTCTGCTTTCACAAGTCGTTTGGCAGTATAGATGAGTGATAAGCTTGCTACTTCATACCCATCTGTCTGTGCTTTAACCCAGTCCACTACACGTGTTCTATAAACTGAAATAAACATTTGTTTAGTGCTGAATTCAGTCAAAGTAATAAACATCTCTCTCACTCTTTTTCTCCCTCGACGTTTTAACTTTTACACCATGTCAGGTTCCCTAATGTGTGACAATCATGTGATGGAGGAACATGTCTCACTCGTGGACATTATGTCAGCTAGTGACTCTATATTCGTACACCGACTTACCACTTCATTACGTACACTTTTAGGGACAACCAAAGAACCAATAATGGTTCTAGACTTTTGTAGAATAACAGAGCTCTTGCCCATCAGACAAAGTTCCAAACTTTTCCTTTTATGAAGCCAAGAACCTGTTAAAGAACGTGTTATGAATCTGTGAATATACACAACTTCAATACTTCCTTGAAATTTTTCTCTCTATTCTCTCCTCTCTTTCTGTCTGTCTCTCAGGAGGCCTATGTTCAGAAGATGGTGAAGGTCTGTAATGACTCGGACCGCTGGAGTCTCATCTCTCTGTCTAATAACAGTGGGAAGAATGTGGAGCTGAAGTTTGTTGACTCTCTGCGCCGTCAGTTTGAGTTCAGCGTTGACTCCTTCCAGATCCGCTTGGACTCCCTCCTTCTCTTCTACGAGTGCTCTCTGGAGAACCTCATGAATGTCTCGTTCCACCCATCCATCCTGGCAGAGAGTGTGTATGGCGATTTCTCAGAGGCCCTGGATCATCTCCGGCAGCGTCTTATTGTCACACACAACCCTGAAGAGATCCGTGGTGGTGGCTTGCTCAAATATTGCCACCTGCTGCTGCGAGGCTTTCACGCTCCAAACCGATGGGAGAAAGGCGACTACCGTGAGCTGTTACAGCGCTACATGTGCTCACGTTTCTTCATCGACTTCCCACGTGCATCTGAGCAGCATCGCAAGCTTGAGTCCTACCTCCAGAGCCACTTCGTCGGGCAGGAGGAGTGCAAGTTTGCGTACCTGAGCACACTGCACAACGTGGTGCGTGAGAGCAGCGTGTGTCTGATGAACCGCGAGAGATGCCGAGTGCTCGAGATCATCGCTGCGATGGCTGTGAGAGCGCTGGCTGAACACAGTGATGTTCAGAACGTGGAAAATGTCACGTGTTACTACCAGCCCGCCCCGTACATCAAAGACGGAAACTTCAGTAACTACAGTGTTGCTCAGGTGCAGAACGTGTACACCTGCGAAACAGACCAATCAGGACAAGTCTGGATCTGTTTGTTTATGTGAGTCATGTGCTGAAAATATAGTTTCCGTGTCACGCAATCAGAGTGGAGCTAATGATGGTCAGCACAACAGACCAATCAGAATGACTTCTCATGTAGAAGCAAAAAAGAAGTTCAAAGCCAGACCTTTACGGAAGCAAAAGAAAACCCACCCAATCAGAGATCAGCGATTGTATAACGGACCAATCAGGACCAAGCAAAGTGAAGTTTGGTTTGATCTGAACAAATCCTTTTTATCTGAATTTTATAATCAAGTTTAATTCACCTGAAGCCACCAATCACCGAGCAGAAGCCATGTGACGGCCAGAAAATTGAACAATCAGAGAAAAGGTTTCTTTTTTCTGACCTGAATATTAGATTGTTCTAAATTTTTATTCAAGTGCTTTAAAACTATGAAGCAGAATTCAGATCCAGAACTTTGTGTACAGACGGTGAAAACAGACCAACCAACATGGACATTGGTTTGAGACACAAATATTCTTTTATCATTTTTAGAAAATTGCTACATCTATTTGGGACACCTTTTGGTTTGATTTCTCCTGAAGCAACCAATCATGAAGCAGGGATCTAATGAGGAAGGCAAAAATAGACCAATCACCATGACTTTGGTTTGCTGGCTTGAGGGATTTTTATTTTTAATTTCCAGATTAAGAAAACATGGAGAAGAATTGGAGTCCACACCTTTCTGGCTGTAGAAGAATGTTCATAAATTACTTTTTACACAAAAAGGAGAATGCGATGGTTGGAGACAAGAAGTGAGAGAGGTCACTCGGTTCAGTTTCCAGTGGACGCCAGGATCTGAAGAAACACCCGTCACTCCAGCAACGTGAGCCTCAAAGTGAGAACTGAGCTATGATTAGGAACAGAAAGAGAGCAGACAGAGAGAGAGAGAGGGAGGAAGAAAGAAAGAATAGTCCTATTAGTTTTGCTCTGGATTTAGTATGAACATAAAAATGTCAAGTTTCCACAGTGCAGCAGCTGTGTTCTCATTTTAGCATTAGCCAAATTCTAATATTCACTTATATTAAAATTGAGAAGTTTACAGATTTGTGAGTTTAAGCCATCATTTTTTGACTCAAATGTCAATGCAAATACAACTTTCCAGCAGACTATCCATCTTTGTATCCCTAACAATATTCTCCAATATATTTACATGTATTTTTGCCAAAAACATCACAACTTTAATCCCAGAGTCTCAGAATGCTCATTATATTAATGCAGCTTATGCACTGAAGTGATGTATATATTGATTTTTTTATTTTTTTTTACTTTAAGTAGCATGTTTTCTGGAAAATATGACATAAATCCAGATGTGTCACTATACTCCAGATGGGTTTTGCTGATAAAAAGGAAAAAAAGACAAAAACTGATCACACTCGGCTCACTGGGACAAGATGGAGGAATGAAATAACCAAAGGGATTTTTTTTAAGACACCAAGTTGTATACAGAGAATTCTGAAACTATTCAAGTGCCTATAACAGGACAAATGCAACAAAGCAATGTTATGAAAGGACTTATTTTAGTGTGTGTTCAAGAAAAATGGGTTTGTTATGCATTATTCTAAATAGTATAAAGGAATATTATGGGCGGTGTCTGGTTTGCAAGGGCTGTTAATTGCATTAACAAATGTGTACGTGTGCGTATGTGTGTGTATAAGGTGTGTGTTACTCTCGGACACTCACCTCCTTCTACACGACCTCAGTGAGCTCTAGCTAAGCTCAGATTAAGCGTGTAGAGCCAATGCCATTACAGCTGAAGGAGAAGATGAAAGTCATTTTCATTAGATCATAGCAAAAATTTGAAACAGCGTCACATTCTTCAACATGCTTAAAGTTTTTACGCTCACTTTTGCTAGGCTATAAATTATAGCACAGCACTGTTGAATTCTGGATTGTGATTGGTCAGAAGGTGTTGATTCATTTTCTATAACAGCAGCTCTGACTGTAGTGCAGCTGCAAATCACAGGTTTATATTATCGTGCTTGCTCTAATACGTTATCATTTCAGGACAGAGAGAAATAAAAGAGGCTGCTGATGGAGTCAGTGTGATGCATTTCTGTAGCATGGATTTTCCTTTTATCTTTCACCTCCATCATCTTCAACATATTGTATTCATGTATTTTTGTAATGTGTAACATTTAAGAAGTGAATATTTCCATGGTTTCCAATGCTGTGAAAAGATAAAAATGTTTGTGACAAGTGGGGGAAAAAAAACATTACTTTGTGTTTTCTGAAAGAATCTAGCTTTATTTTTTTCCCCCAGACCATACCGGTGTGTTCATATATACTTAGTGTGCAATTGTGTGTGCGCGTGCATGTATGTTTACTATGTCTATCACAGGGTTTACTGATAAAATAAAATTTAAGTGTCCTTGAAATGAAGTGAAGGTCATGATTTGTGATGTGAAGGTGAAATGAAGAGAAGGTCATCAGGTTTTTTTTTTTAAAAATCAGTTTCTATGAGCTACAAGCAGTTGCTAATCCATTACAGCATGTGTCTGGTTAATGCAAATTCTAAACTTCTAGACTAGAGATTAATCGATAGTGATGAGGGTGAGTGGTTTGAGACATTCCCACAGAACTTGTATCTAGTGCACAGTACTTGTTCATCTATGCACTAGAATAGTGTGATACACACTGCTACTGAGTGTTTATCGTAGATAGTAGAGAGTAGTGAACAGGGAGTAGGGCACCTATTTCTGGGACTAAGGGCACTTCAGTGAGGATGAACAAGGAGTTAGGGTGCACAAGACCTACATTATCTCATTACACAGCTGCAGCGATTGTGCTATATTTAGGATTTTGTGATAATCACATTAACCTGCATCTCCTAATCTCATGAACTGCTTAACAGCAGAGAGAGAGAGAGAGTTTTAAAAAAGTATTTTGTTCTTAGGGCTTGAAAAAATCCCCATGAGGTAAATAATAATATGCAGTCATCAGCCTCAGTGTTGGAATTTCTTTAAAACAGCCCACTTTTAATTTATTTTTTATTTTAATCAGTCAATACATCTCATCTGTATGCAGTTCACACATGGCCCAAATTATTTCCAAATTCTGTTTCAGTAAACTTCATTATGATATTCAAATAAATAAAGCATTTGGTCTTTATGTTGACCTTACACCAAATGACTTTTCAAGCGATTTCAGGTTTTCTCAAAAATTGTACAAATTTCCAATATACAATTTTTCAGTGATTTCAGAGTTTTACTAGAGGTGGTGCACGCTCCCTTCATCTCAACCATTTGCTGTAAGGAGGTTAGCTGTCTTAAATCAGTCTTTCTCTCATCTTGGCATTCCGATAATAAAATCAACTGTGTTTTAAAGTTTTATAAGTTTTTAGTCTCAGCTCATGCAAATAGTCACTTGGACATTGTCAGCAACCAATAGGTGAGCTCTGTCCAGCACCCAACAAGAAGCAGCAGCAGCAGATACAGGAACATCTCCCAAAAGGACTCTAGTTAAAGTCTTTACACATAGTGTCCCTGCAAGATGTCCAGTCTTTGCAAAATCAAAGTCTGTGACAAAAACTCCATGTCACATTGTCTTTAAATGTCAGAAATTGTCAGAATTTAGTCTTTTAAAAGTCCTTTCAGAGTGTATAGTTAACATTAGATGACACATCAGTGTTCTTAGATGCATCTCTTTTTTTTCGGTCTTCGTATTTCTCTAATGACCAGTCGAATTTTAAAGAACACATTCTAAAATAAATAAAAAGCAATCGCTTAGAATTAAATCTGCACTCAGCTAATCGACCTATTCACACATCCGCCATGTTGCTTGTGATAAAAACATCATTTATTTCCTGAATGTATAATATTAATATTGAGGCATTAATATTTGAGTTGTATCGCCTCCTAGTGAGAGGAATGCAACATTACCATCTCATACACACAGCTAACATTTTTCCCATTTTTATTTAATGTCTGATCTGATGTTTAATCTGATTTTGTGAAATGATATTTCTCCATCATTCTTCAGTACCAGTTTAGTACCAGTTTAAACAATTTCAAAGCAAACTTGTAACATCAAAATCAGCTGCTTCCCATCAAGCTGTTATTTTTATTAAAAACATTAAGGCTCCTGAGTGGCATAACAGAAAAGCATTTGCCCATCATCTGGATCACAGCACAGCTATCTGTGGCCGGGTGCTGAAGAGAGCAGAATTGGCCTGTGCTCTCAGGGAGAGAGGGGTGGCATACTCACTCTCTCCTATCACAGTGACACTAACCAATCTGTGAGCTAATGGGCACGGAGGTGGGCAGATAGCACTTTCCTCCAAGTGTGACTACTAATAAACTGAGCTTGTTGTATGGGGGGGAATTGCACATTTTTAACAAAAACTGTGTTAATAAATTAACTTTTCAGTGTTTTACGACATCATTTAATACTATAAAAAACATAGCTGTCCTACAATTACCATACTGTGAGACGGTGACCTTTCATCTGAGCTCTTGTATGGCCAGCTGAGGACTCTCTGGGGTATTCATGTGTGTGTGTGCTTGAGACATCCAAACAAACACAATGAGTGTTTCAATAAACCACCAGAGGCTTTTCCATGGCTATGGTGAACTGTAAATGTTTTGGCAGATTGACAAAGCAACTGAATGAGAAGGAAAACCAGCTGTCAGGTCTATATGTGTGTGTGTGTGTGTGTGTGTGAGAGAGAGAGAGAGAGAGAGAGAGAGAGAACAGCTAAGGCACTTTAGTTAATGTGAGGTGTAAGGAAGTATACACTGTGTGGTAAAATAAGGTACACTTTATATGAAACACATTCCCCAGCATGTACTTTGCTCTCTTTTACACACACACACACACACACACACACATTCTACTGGACGTTTTTATGTGTTCAGTGAAAAAGCTGCGGCTGTGTCTTCACCGCACATGGATTTATCTTCTCTCTGAATTCCAGCTATTCTGGAATTATATATCTTTGATACTTGGTCGTATATTAGAGCGATGTTTCATGGAGAACCTTCACCCCAGTGATGTGTGGTGATGAGATACACTAATATGCTAGCAACAAGACATGCTAATGCTGAGACGCTAACTCTTTGAGCACTTTTTTAAATAGCTTTTCTGTCCAACTGTAAAATTTAAATGTTATAAGTCTATTATCTAAAGTTAAAAATGAGGTAAATGTATTTGTTATAAACATTTACAATCAGTTCCAGAATTATTGGCACCCTTTGCTAAAGAGTGGTAAAAATGTTTTGATTAAAAGGCTGTAAAGTTTTTTAGAATAAAATTACTCCAGTTAAAGATTACCCTTCTAGCTAATTAACCTCAAACAATTTTAATTCACTCCTTGTTCCTCATATCTTACCTCAGGACACTGATAATTCTGGGCATGACACTAAATAACCATTAAAAGGAGCATTGTGTAAGAATTGGTGAATCATCTGGTGAATTCATACGTCACACTCCAAAAAAAATTTAATATACACTATATTGCCAAAAGTATTTGTTCACCCATCCAAATTATCGGAATCAGGTGTTCCAATCACGTCCATGGCCACAGGTGTATAAAATCAAGCACCTAGGCATGCAGACTGTTTTTACAAACATTTGTGAAAGAATGGGTC